>JARHVA010002097.1:305000-432500 GCA_037957365.1 Torreya grandis | reverse complement strand
AGGAGATTAGAGCTAGTATGAAGAGGGAAGGGTAAATTTTTTTGAAGCCTTATCATATTTTAAGGTTGTTAGTAAATGATAAGGTAATTTCTTCAATTGATATTTCATTTAAGATCATGCATATATTTCCTTCAAGAGGTGTTTAAACCATATGAATAGTGTTGTTATGGCCCCTAGGAGATCACTAAGTCATTATCAAAGGTAAATGTCTCCAAAATGGTATTATTTCCATCATAATATCATTTAAAGGTAGTTTTATATTTAAAAGCGGGTCTTTTTAGAAGTCAAATACCTTTCATTCACCAAAAGGAGCCCACACGCTTGAAAAAGTGACTTTTAGCTTCCCTCCATCCATAACATTTGATTTAAAAGTATATTTAACTTCTCATATCCCTCCTCTTGTCCTCCAATGGTTTTCAAGATCTCAAACCTAAAAAAATGTAGAGCAATGATGTTTTGTAGGTGTTTCCAAGACTTGTAAAAACTTGTACAATCAAGTTAGAGTTAGAGGAGGTTATAAATCTTATAGGAGATCCATTGTATGAATCAAAAAGAAGAATCCATGCTTATAGAGCCAAGAGAAAGGTAGAAATGGTAGTAGGATCTCTATTGAGCTCTTAGTAATCTCATAAGGGCCAATTTGAGTTAAATGATATAGTCTGTACAAGGGGAGTCAGAGGCCAAACTCTTAGCCAAAGGTAAAGTCCCTAGTGGGTTGGCAATTAGTTTCATTGGTTTGCATATCAAATCCCTTGGCTTCATGAACAATCATTGAGAACCCCATGTGGTTTTAATCCATTTTTAAACCCCATAAGCTCAGTTAGATGTAGATTTATGAAAATTTTAAGCTCATTATGATAACTTGAGCATGGGCAAAGGTATCTAAAGGTATGTTAAGTGTTTTAAACTACCCCAAGAATTTTCTCATGGCACTTGAAGTATTAGATCAACATCAATCCTCCCATAGTTAGAAGATTGAAAATTTATGTGCTAAGATTAGTGTGTTTTATGAAGAAGAAGAACACAAGTATTATCAATGTAAGGTTTATATGCTTTCCCCATGTTCATTACATAATCCACATGGTCACAATTTGATAATATCAGACCTCCTAAAAGTTTCCTCAATGCCCACCATATGAAAGAAGAAAAAATACTCCAAGCTTGACTTCGTTTGTTCTCATACCAATCTATCTCTAGGTTTCAAGTATGTGAATGATGTCTTCTTTAGGTGTCAGTGGTGATGTAAGAATTTAGAGGAGATCCTCTTTTAAAAGAAACAAGTTTCCATATGGCCCTTAAGATAAACACTCATAAACTAGTCCCAAATGCATTCATAAGCCTTTAACATAGTTTAAGGTTTCTTAGCATTATTTAAGGTTTTTGAGGATTCCTAGGTTTCTTTTTCTCCATTAGGATGCCTGATCCACCCAGTCAAATGCAACACCTTGTTGGATATCTAGATGGGTAATGTTTATGCCTTAATAGGTGGTCTTGAATGGAGAGTAAAATTCCACATAAGCTATCCCAATTTTTTATTATTTATAATGGATATATCAAGAAATATTCACCTTATAGTGGGCTTTGGCTTCCAAATTCATAATTTCAAAAGGACATTATAATACACCTATAGGCCTAGATCCTAATGGACAAGCCTATTTATGAAATTAAGACCAAAACCTTGTAAACTACCATGAAAGGTCAATAAAACCATGAGAAAAGAATCCAAAAAAAAATTTCCACTATTAAGATGTTAGTTACATCATTAAAAGGTCGGGTTTATGCCTAAGTTTCAAGAATTATATAATCATCACCTACAACTAAGCCTAGGAAGATGCAAAAAAGCTCATTGTATGCTTGTGAGTATGACTGACTTAAGGGAGGTTATTGAAGTTCAAAAAAGGTAAAATGAGTTCCATGTATGGTGTATAAATTTTTTATCCTTCTCATTAATCTATATAAGGACTCTAATTTCATTCAAATGCTTCTAATAATCACATATAAGGTTGTAGTCAAGTTATATCCAAACTTGAGTATAAGATGTCACATACACATTGAGGTTAGAGATTATGAAAATGGATAGATTATAGAGGTTATTTAAAGGAAAATGGAATATGAAATAATTACTAAATAAGCCAACTAACAAGACTCCCTAATCTTACATACATAGTTGGCTTAGTGCATATAGGTCTACCTAATCTAGATGGAATACATAGTTAGTTTAAATGATGAGATATGTTAAAAGGAAAAAGTCATGTGAAAATAACCCCATAATAGTTTTATGGAATCTATAAATTCTTCAA
Organism: Torreya grandis; assembly: GCA_037957365.1. Lineage (NCBI taxonomy): Eukaryota > Viridiplantae > Streptophyta > Pinopsida > Cupressales > Taxaceae > Torreya > Torreya grandis. The sequence goes on along the minus strand of JARHVA010002097.1, from coordinate 430,200 downwards.
GATATTTGGAGGTATATTCAAGCTTAGAAGATCTACCTAGGTTTGATTGAGCACTCATAACACATAGGCCTACGTGTGTATGGCTAGAAGAGTGTTTGTTATAGGTAAAGGAAGACTCAATCTTAAGAATGTGTTGATTATACTTAAGTATACTCCATGAGGGTTCCAAATCCCTTGGAATTGGGTAAATAAGTAAATAAGGCTACTCATGGCATTGACATCAACTAGATTAATAACCTAGAATAGGTTAATGATGACCATAACATGCTTAAAGAGGAGAAGTGGCAAAGAAAAAGTCTAGGCCACCATGGGACTATATAAAAGGTTTAAATTGAATGTAAAAATATGTTAAGAAGGCCTTCAGTTCACCATAATCAACTATAGGTGTTTTGGAGTCTTGAAACTTAGTTTAGGCCTATATGGCTTAAAATCCTACGTAAACCCTTTAACCTCCAACTCTATTATTATGATAAGATAAGCTCTCTAGGAAGATTTAAGGCTATAATAGGTTTTTAATGATGTTTTAGGTCTCAAATAATATGTTTTAGGTAGAAAAAGATAGGGGAAATGATAATTTGGCCTAATAACCCTCGAGCTCTCTCACAATAGTCTTCCAATTTTAGATGCAAGTTTAGATGCTCACATCTTTCAAGAGGAAATTCATGGGGCTCAATAATCTTAGGTAAATTTGAGGACCCATATTTAATTTTAATTAGTGGTGACTAGAGATGGATCTAAAGGGGAAACTTTATGAAGAATCCATAAGATTGTAAGCATGCCTAGACTGCATAGTGGAAACCCTAGGGCTACCAACCTTTACTCAGATCTCATTATATAAGATGTATAGGACCAAGAGATATTAGGATATTTGAAGGGGTTTATGTAATTTAAAACCATGGCCTTAATTTTTCAATTTAGGTCCAATGATTTATGAATCATTGTTAAGATGGTAGGCCACTCTAAACCCTCCAAAATCCTCATAGAGAACTTGATGACAAAGAAACTACTCTTAATGACTCTAGTGGCCATAAAATGCCATTAAAACATCAATATTACACTTACAGTCCCTATGTGATACTTTTAGGCTAGAAATTTTGTACATGTGAAATAAAAAGTGTAGTAAAATGGATTATAAGGATTGGTTTTAGGAATATTTTCATGATTTCAAGGCATGTTTGAAAACCCTAAATGAGTAGGAAAGACTCTTAGGCCTATAAAGAGACAAAATGATCTACAAAAAATCACTATTGAACCCTTATAATGGCATAAACAATCAATCTAATTCAAGAGATAACCTTCATCTACATTGAAAAGAGAATTTTTTAAGCCTATTCACATAGTGATGATAATATCAAAGGAAGAAACATAATTATACCAACCTCTCCAAGCCATTATCAGAATCATCACTCACTTAAAATTTTCTAAGTCACAAGACTACCACTCATTAAGGTGACTAATGTATTTTAATGGGCTATGAATGGCATGAAGTATAAAAGCTAGATGAGTAGTGTTCATGTTCAAACAAGTAACTACCTTCTCACTGCATGTCAAGGAGTAATGGATTATCTTCAAGGAACATGGTGCCTTCATTGGGTCAATTATGACCAAAAATAGGCCATCTACCACACTCCTATTCCCAAAAGGCTCATTAAAGTCTACTATGCTACCAAGGTAACACATGGGAGGAGTTATGGGGCTATTTATACCCATAATTCATGTTTGTAACTAATAATTATATGAGTAACTATCATTATGGCCTTTCCACTACACTTCAATGCCACATTATCCTTCTCTCTCCTTCTCCTATTCTATAAATTAGGCTTGTAAAGCCATTATATGCATCCCTCTACTGGGTATGATAAATTTATGTCTATTTGATATTGTATCTTTGAACTAATATAAGGAGTGATTCAACCTTATCCATGTTAGTTATCTAGTGTGGTCATGCTTATATAATTTCCATAAGTGGTTGAGTCTTTCTCCTTTTACAAGTCCTTATTTTCACCTAGATGCTAGTGGACTATTCTTATGAAGGTTACATGGTGTGTGAAGTTTCTAATGATTATGTCTATAGTGAAAACTAATTGATAGTGTCTTAAATCATACCTCTCATTCATCATCCTCAAGTCATAGTCATTTAACATAACCTCCATGTGAAGAACTAATATGTAGGATTCATTTAAAGAGTGTGTCTTAATAATTAGTATTTGTTTTATTCCATAAGTTGTTGAAGGATCAAGTAGAGGAGATATAATCTATCAATGCATCACTTCATGTAGTGTAGGGTTTGATGTCATGTCCTTTCAATCCCTTTTCATTGGAAAGACAAGTAGGTTTAGGCATTGGGCTTAGATGATGTATTAGAGGAGATAACTCCAAAACTAGATACCCACCTCACCCATTAAGCCACCAACACCTAGAGGTGATTCCACCATCTCATCTAGATGAGGTAGTATAAAAGTCCTCTTTCTTAAGGGTGTAATCCAAACTAAGAATATGAAGCTTTTGACTATATATACTTTTAGTGCATTGATAATTCATTAGCCTCAATAAGTAACTCTCAATTTACCCTCAAGATGAGATGATGTGACTATAATTTGGTGTAATCCTTTGTAATTAATACACTTTTGGCCTTATTCACTCTTTACAATTGGGAACAATATATTTCAGAGACTAAAAATTAAACACACCTTATCTAATCACATCTATTGATATCCTTCATTGGTATGATTGTTTTTTTTTGAGTATTAGGATTGGTTTTTATAATATTTTCTCTATTTTTGGTAAAAATTTATAAAATAGCCTCTAACTATGAAATTTTTGATGGTGTTCATCCTTTGTATTTCATCCTCTCTAACAATGCTACACCTTATGATTATGATAATGAATGGACTAATGATCACATATGTACAAGTATTTATGCTAATTATATCAAAAAGTAATATTATTTTTATAGATATGATATGATTATGAATATGGTTTCACTAAAAAAATAAATATTATTGGTACAATAGTGTAAAATAAAATTAATAATAAAGCAATCACACCAATTTAGTAATTGAAAAACCAATCTCCTACATTCCTTCCTTGTATTTATATTTTCATACATTAGAACACAAGGAGCATATTTATAATGAATATATTCTTTCCCTTAATCTCTCACAAATATCAAAATGTGAATAATCAATAATTAATACACCTTGTTTACCTATTAATTTTACTACTAAATTACATTGTATAAATCAATATAAACTACAAAATGATAACCCTTCCATAGAAATGGAAAATGTTATGAATGAGTGTGATATTCCCTATATTTCTATTGGAGATGTAGATGATGTTAATACATATGATATTACACATTATCTTTAAGCATGGATAATGATATACAAAATTATGACAATATTTCTCCTCCCTTAGAATTGATAACTAGTGGTGTAACATCTCATAACTTTTCTCCCCCTTATCTTGAAATACCAAAAGATATAAATAAACATGATATAAAAATGACAAGTAATATTATTGTTTTAGATTTATAAAATAATGATAGTGTAACACTAAGCAAATATTATCAAGATAGCCATGTTATACCCATATAGTGTGGGTTTCATGGTAACATTAATTGTGATGAATCTAACACCTCTCCAAAATCAAATATTCTAATGAGAAGCAATGAGATGTTTCTAATTATATACAAGATAAATGTCATAAGAGTTTTAATGATTCTCAAATTTTCCATGTTTTTGTCTAAATATCTAATCCTAAGCCATGGAATTATTTTTATCAAGATCCTCTCATACCAATGTTTAAATTAGATGATCAATCACAACTCATAAGTGAGCCATTCCAAACCACTACTATCATTAATAGTCATATTATATCCATGATGTATACTACTAGAGACCTCCAAAATCATGTACTTGATTTCACATTGTAAACTATATCATGTTGTGCTAGTACTAAAGATAGAGTTATCTTAGGATAACCCAATACACGAGTTGTATATTAACGTCCATATCTAAAGTATTTTATTATGCTTATATTACCATTTTTTTATGGTCATGAAGATCCTAGTTCTCACTTAACTCAATATTCCCTTTATTTTGATAAAGGGGTAATGATAGGTGCATCCAGCTAAAATATTTTCATTTTTTCCTCACAAGTGATGCCTCATATCAATTTTATAGTCTACATAGTGACTCTTTACCTAAATTTAAAATATTATAAGATGTGCTCTTATTAGTTTATCAAAAACACATTGTACCTAAATTCACATTGGAACATATAAAATTTTTATAATAGGGTCATGATGATCTTATCAAATATTACATTTTACAATTCAAAAATAGTTTTCATTATTTAAATTATTGACTCTTGGATTTTTAGAATAAATTCATCTTTAGTAGGGGTCTTTTATCTCAAAAAAATAAATATATATGCATAAAATTTATAATTATTTTGAGAAAATATACATGTATGTGTTCAAGTATGCATGTTATCTAAATTATAAAACATATAAGGTTATTAATATAAATGAATAAGGGTTATTTTCACACAATAAGGAAGCTATCAATAAAAATTTGAATTAATATTTGGCATCTAAAAGAAAGAAAGTCACTCATAAGATAAATTAAAAAATCTACAATCAAGGAAGAATAAGTTAATGTCCTCAATAAATGGAAATAACTAGTTTACAAAGCATCACCTAATGTGAATAAATCCACTTTCACTAAGAGTAAATGAATTTAATTTGATAGATTCAAATATCAACCACATGATATTTTATGTATATTTTTGGATAATAAGTTAATAACCCTTCCTCCTAGTTATTATTATCCTCTTCATCATCTTGAGTATGTAAGAGGCAAGCCATTTTACACTTATTATGGTATAAATGTATATTAAGATAATGATTCTTATTTATCGCATGAAAATATATCATAGTTATTAGATAGTGGGATATCACATTTTTAAAATGGAAAAAAGGATAAAAAAATTAAATTCTTTATTCTTTATTACATATTCTCATACAAATACGAAGATATCCCAAAATACTTTTGAAAAATAACCAATGATTAATCAAGATCTCATTAATAACACATATATGGAATATATTATTATAGATACTATGAAACAACATAATACATGCACCATAACATTTCTTCAAATTTTATTGGACTATGTTTGTGGTTTCAGGTCCCTGAAAAACCTGATTTTGATGCTGCTCTTTAGTAGGTTTTAGGATTATATTTCCTGGTGGTTGTTAATGCTTTATCTTTTTTAATTCTGTTAAAGGGTTTCGGGGGTCCCTTCAAAACCTACTTTTACCATAATCTAAAACATTTTTCCAAATTTTTGGATACAATGAGAAACATTTGTATAATAAATATGGATCTGATATCATACATATTATTTTACCAATCAATTTGGGGCCCAAAACATTGAATACATTATTGATTGTTCAACATACTATTCCATAAGGAAATTTAATTTTGGGACAACCATAGATAAAAAAAATGAATTCAATAATTAATAAGGATAATACAAGTTTATATTTTAGTTTTTAAGGTGGTTTATTAATATTAAAAATAAATAAAACATGCATGAAAGACACTATGGTTCCACAATAAAGTTACATCTCCAATTACATAGACACGGGTACCAAAGCAAAAGTAAAAAAATCTAGATCAGATATATGAACAAGTAATTAATACTTTAAAAATATCAAAAGAGAACAAATAATATATTTAAACCACAAGTATTATAGATAACTAATAAAATGGTTTCTATCTCTATGAATATAGATACAAGTTTCAAAATCTAGTCATAAACAACCATTAATATAATGCACAATTTTTTATTTTTGTCAATGTGGTCAACTCATTCTACATTTCTCAATAAAATAAACTATATTCACATGTCACAAATTAAAGGAAAATATAAATAAAATATTATTTCATATATAATATAACAACTAAATATAATAAAATATTAAGTAAACAAATGCCATCACATAATCCCAATTATGAAATGCAATAATTATTAAAACATGTGCAATATAAATTCCATATAAGAACAATGAAATAAAGAATAAATCAATGTGTGTGGGTGTGGGTGTGGGTGTGGGTGTGTGTGTGAGTGTGTGTGTGTGTGTGTGTGTGTGTGTGTGTGTGTGTGTGTGTGTGTGAGAGAGAGAGAGAGAGAGAGAGAGAGAGAGAGAGAGAGAGAGAGAGAGAGAGAGAGAGAGAGAGAGAGAGAGAGAGAGAGAGAGAGAGAGAGAGAGATTTATAACATATGTAAATTCACTCAAAAATTGGCTCATCACCAACTACATCCCTATCTACATCTCTCAATCAACAAAGGGACTCGTGAAGATTAGGCTACACTATAATCTTGTAGTGACCAAGAGTAAGACTGAATCCTCATCTTGAAATCCTAATATATATCTAATCATTCTTATAACACCACATTATCACATTGTAGTTATACATACTTATCTAATAGGCTTTGACCTAGGTTTACAACTAGAGTATGATGGGGCATATTATGTCTCATTAACTATGCCCTATGTTGATCTCACTCAATGATCGCTACATCTCATTGGCTTTCAAACCATTACACTCTAATGTGGCCCCTGCATATTCAATTATGGGTATTATTGATTATTCAAGCAAGGGGGAATGCTCACCTATGACATTCATGGCATGATCAAATAACCCACTAGGAGTTACCTTACCTAACACATGTCATGTCAAAACTTGAAGGGATGGCCTTATGATATTATCATCCAATATAAATAATAAATAAATTATATTAATATTAAATCTATCAAAGTAACTAATAAATATGACAATATTTTCAAACTAAATATACATGTATGAGGAGCATGAGGTTTAATTACTACTCCTCCACTCGCATATCCTCCACTTTATGCCTCAGGGGAACTCTTTATTATAATAGAAAATAAAATGGGCCATATGTGGGACATCCACCATTATATATATACTGGTCCACATCCAAAACCATATACATATAGAACCTAGATCACATTCTCCACCTCAATCAATGGAATCAATTCTAAATTAACTATACTAGGTTAGCCTTGGTCATCATCATGCTTAGGAGCTCTTAAAGATAGGCTTCATATAACTGGAGATGGTGGCACATCCTATCAAATTCAAAACTACCATATAACCTAATCCAACTAGAATAAATTATATACATTAAACCACTAATCATAGTATAGAAAACTCATGTGAATCTACCATATCTACAATCCATCCTCTATCCACCCTCCAAGACCTATAGGTTCTCCACATAATCAAATATACTATTAACCAACCAAGAATATAATGAAACTACATCATACTACTCCATTAAGCACAATTTATGCTAACCTATATGTTTTCATGCATATATGGGTCTACCCATGCACCATGAGGCATAACTATAGGAAGTAAAACATTAATATTATCATAATCCCAATAATTAAATAATGTAGCCAAATCCAAGCCTCAACCAAATCCCTCTCAAGTAACTTGATGTGAATCTAGTATACGTAGGTTAACATAGTCCATCCCTAGGATTAAATAGTGCCATGATCTTATAATCCTATGAAAATTGATGAATCTTATAGGAAATAGATATACCACTAACATCAATGGAAATAAATGATAATAATACAAAAATGAATTTACACACACATGGAACATTCAATAATATAATATCTAAAAATAAAACTATAGTATCACTAGTAGAATATTAGACACCTTGAACATGACCAATCATATACTAGTGTACTTATGTTATCTCAGTTGGTCCACCCCCACCCTAAAAGACCATATATGCACCGATAATAAGATGTCTCAATATCCTCTAAACATTTGTAAGAGTCATGGTAATGTCTATATGAAATGGATTAGAATATGCCTAAAACTATCCTATCTCTAAATATATGGACTCATATAAGGTTAATAAAAGATAACCTAATGATAATTAATTATTTGGGATCTGACCAAATGGATTTAAAAGCCTAGCAAGAGGAGCACCTAAAACACAATGTTAAAAGAAAGGGTTCCAAAGCCTTTAGGCCACTAATACAATGAGGTATCTCTAACTATATCTCTATTTTTAATTATTATAATATTAAAAAAATCAATGTAATTAATGGGGAATGTTTGGAAACATATCAAAATGGGTAAGGAGTCATGTTAGGAAAATTAGGGTCTAGGCTACCTAAAATAGATAAATGGAAAGTTCAAGAAATCCTATAGCCATACTAAACTTAAGTGTAGATAAAATTTGAACAAGGATAAACACACATTCATTTAATAAGAAATAATAAACTTTTATATATTAAATTAAAGAGTTAGGGTTAAAATATACTTACCTTGAAGAGGACATGTCGAGCCTCAATATCTCCCTTGGCCGATAGTGATTTTTAAGAGATTTTTAAGATTGTAAAGACTCCAAAGGATTAAAAATAGGCTCTAAGATAAATAAGGACATAATATAAAATATCCATTATACAAGATAATCATTCTTTAAGACAATATTATAATTAATAACTCATCCAAATCTAGATTAGGGCAAAAGTGTGAGTGAAAGCAGAGAGAAATAAGTGTATATCATCTATTAGAATGTGATGCAGAAGCATCAATATAAAGAAAAATATGTTTGTAAATATGACTCTAAATTTATATGTAAATATTATTTATGGTCTTGTGATGTCCTTTTAAATTTATAATAGTTTTTATCATATGTAAATTTGATCATTTTGGTTTTCCTTCCAAAATGCATAATTTGAATATTTGAATTTGGTTTATAAGGTTTAGAAGGGTTTTGATACGTTGTAATGGATTTAATCCATGTTTGAAGGACCATTAGGGTCTATATATATGTTATTAATGTGTATTTACCTCTACTAATGTAGATTGGCCTTAAGAACTATCTAGATGCCTATCTCACGTAGGAGAAGGCTAAAATAAACATGCCTCAAAATTAGTCATGGAAGTTGAGAGAGTTTTGGTCATATATTAAGACCAAAATAAAATTGTATAAAGAGATATATATTGAGTCATAAATTAGGATCATAATCCATTCACACAATAAAAAAGTGAAGGATATAGATGAGGAGAGAGAGAATTTAATGAAAAGGGTTTGAAGAATAAGGTTTGCAATAATGAATTTGTAAGAGGTTTGTAAATGTTGTTAGGTTTTGATAATAAAATAAAGGATTTATTTTTATGATAAATGTATTATTTTAATATTTTTGGGTATGATCATTTATTTTTTATGTTTGTATGATCTTAACATGTGCATGGAAATACTTAGAGCATGATTGCAGAGAAAGATATAATAATTTGTAGTCTATAAAGTCTAATATAAAGGAGAAAGATTGAGTTTTAAGTTGTGTAGAAGGAAAAATATCATTTTGAAGATAATTATTAATGTTATTACATATATTTACATCATTTTTTTGGGTTTATCAATCAATAAGTATTAATTTTATCCAAATTGTGTCCTCTTAGGCTTAAGAACACAATTACAATCATCTACAATTACACATAATGAGTCTAAAACATGTGTAAATAGTTTAATGAGAAATAAATTAAGGTTGGATTATAAATATATATTTATTTATATCCTCATACATGTATTTTAAAGTTTATGAAGTGAACAATCTTTGTGAATAATCATTTATAATCTCTTACATTTCCTAACGATTGTGTAAACCCTAGTCACAAACTGAGAATAGTAAAGGAGACATATAAGTGAAAAAAATCCACAAAAATGTGTGAAAATTTGTTTGTAGAGACTAGAATATAAAATTAACCTATTCCAAGAATTTTCATACTTTAAGACATAATGAGTAGAGAGATATGACTAATTGTGTTGCAAGTTGTATGTATACAAATAGGGGTTAAGAGGTATAACAATGTATATCTTATGATGGAGTCATTTTATATGCTTTGGAAACTTGTGAATATAGTGTATAATAGTCTATGTGGGATCCTCAAAGGTATAAAATAAGGCATTAAAACCTAATATTGTCAAATGACTGATTAGAGGCTTATGTTTAAGACCTAAAGAAGTAAAATTTAAGAAAATCATTATAGGGATGATAGGAAAGTGTTTCCAAAAAGAGTTGTGAGTTAAGAAGTATTATAAGTATAAATTATGTTGTCACATTTAATAATATGTGTATGAAGGAATTTACTATTTGTAAAGAGAGTCTAAGAAACTATAAATCTAGAATCAAAGTCCTATTAGGAAAGTTCATGTTTATTATGTAAAAGATCAGACCTTGTATCAAGGAGATCAAAGAAATAAGGTAATAGTATATTGAGTGGATATTTTTAAACCTTGAATAATATAATTACTATTTTAAGAACAATCAAATATAAAGAGAGTAAGATTTTTGACATAGTTAGTGAAAACAAACCCAACTAAAGGAAATTAAATTAGACTTATAATGGAGGATTGAATGAGACCTCTAAAAGTAAGAAACCTAATAACATTTAAGTGTATCAATATTGATAATAAAAATTTGTAAAAATATATTAATGAGAGTCAAAAAATTATTAAAAATGAAATGAAATGAATAATCATGGGCATGGGCTTAAATATCCTAGGATTAGAATAATGGTTTTAGATCATTGGCATCAAAAGGAAAGGGTAAATTTTATTTATAGTGATAAATTGTATAATAATAATAAATTATATTAGGTTGGCTAACATAATTTGATGAAACTAGACTGTTAAAATGAACTACATCAAGCTAGCTAATGCAATTTGATAAAAATAGATAATAAAAATGAACTATATTTGGTTGGTCGATGTCATTTGATGAAATTATATTTTTAGAATGAAAAAATTGATATTGCCGATGTAGTTTGATGAAGATAGGTTGGAAAAAAGAACTATATCAGGTTGGTCAATGTAGTTTGATGGATCTGGGCTATAAGAATGAACTATATCAGGTTGGCTAATGTAATTTGATGAATCTAGGTTATTAGGATGAATTATATCAAGCTAGCTAATGTAGTTTTATGAATTTGGGATATCATATTAAACTATATTATATTGGTTGATGTAGTTTGACGAATCTAAACTATCAAAATTAACTAAATTGGGCTAGCTAATGTAGTTTAATGAAGATGAATTATCAGAATAAACTACATTAGGCTGACTGATGTAGTTTGATGAATCTTTTAAACTATTAGGCTAAAATACTTTAGGATGATTGATGTAGTTTGATGAATATAAACTATCAGAATGATTTACGTCCAACTAGATAATGTATTTTTATGAATTTAAACTATCAAAATGAATTGCATTATCCTAGATGATATATTTTGATAAAGTTGAATTGTAAAAATGAACTACATCAAGATGGCCAATGTAATTTGATGAATTTGAATGATTATAATGAATTTCATTAATTTGGATGATGTATTTTGATAAATCTAAAATTTTATAATGATCTACATTAGATTGGATGATTTATTTTGATAAGACTAAATAATCAAATTAAACTATTGGGTTAGCTAATTTAGTCTAATGAATTTAAAATGTTAGAATAAATTGTATTGAGATATCCAATGTAATTTGAGGCATGTGAATGTGTTTATATGTTATATTTTGATGATGTTGTAATTGACTAGGCATTTTAGGATAGGCCTAAATAGGTCTAGAAGATCAATCAACCATAAGACATTATGTTGTACTAATACTAGGTGATATTGTTATGGATGTAACAAGAGGATTGTGAACATTGGTTGTAATGGGTTTAACATAAAGTGAGGTTCTAACTATTGATGTAGGTTTGTTGATGATTTTATAAATTCTATGTTTTTAAGGTGTAAACATGGTGTAAGGTGTATAATTATGATGATTTTGAATTTATCTTTGATGATTTTCTAGTCTACTATATAATATGAGGTCAATCGAGATTTGGTCTAAGAAGATATAAAATGATTTTAGGAAAAAATGCACCATGAAGAGTTATCTCAACCCATGTGTGATATGAATGGGTTTAGGCTAGAAATAAATATCCTAAGATTTGACATCATGATGATAGATTATTATAAGATATGACAAAAAATAATCACAAGAAACTAAATTTATTATCCAAATAGATATAGTAAAAAACTAAAGCTAAAAATAGAATAAATCAGGTTGGCTGATATACTTTAGATAGAAAATGTGGCACTAGATGGTGTATATAGAAAAATTGAGTATATTGTATCGACCCTACCTGATGCAGTTAGAAAAAATTAAACTATATTGGTCCTAATAAATGTAGTTGGAAAAACACACTCAACTCCATTGACCATGGTAGACACAATTAGAAATGGGAAAAATGACATACTTGAGTGAGGTAGGATGGAAGCATGTAGGTAGAAAGTAAAATCTAAGGAAGTTGAACTATAAATAGGATTGATATGATCATGACATAGATAATAACATTTCTTGAAAACACCAAATTCCTTCCCACCCCTTTCCTACTGTACCCTTTAACACATGCACTTAGTGAGATTTAATCTCAATAGGATACTACAAAAGAATCATGGGTTTCAAGTGTGATCCTTGATGTGATTTTATATGTGAATATTTTAAAGTTTTATAATAACAAACTTATTGGTTTGCATGAGAGATTCATTATGAATCATGTCATTTTGAAAATATGACCATTATAGCATTATGGTCAAAGACACACTACAAGATAAGAACATAATGCATCGTTGTCTATGTGCTCTTGTTGAAAAGGGATAGAATATTTTAAAGCCAAAGTGATAGTGGAGTATATGTTCATAGAGAAACTAAAAGTATTATCTTTAGATCATGTTCATTTAACTTTTTAGGGTTATGAAGTTTAATCCCTAGGTTTTTAAAAGATATAAGTATAGTAAACTGGGGTATAATATATGCAATAAATACAACCACTAATCTGTAACATAATTGACCTAGTCTAACATTCCTTAAACTAGCAATAAATGATGCAAATAAGTACTTAGTTGGAAACTAACTAAGATAGAAGATATGAAGGATGTAAACTAGGACATGAGCTAATCTAAGTGTTAAAGATATGATCCAAGTATCATGATCCTTTATAGATAGTAGTACCCTAACTAGATAGTAGTGATAATGGTGCTAGTGTCCTTTATGATAAACTACTCTAAGATTTTGGGTGTACTTGTGTCAGAGTCTGCCAAACCTATTCCTATGTGTATAATTTTTGATTCCCTATCAATTACATATTTTTATTGATTTTACACATAAACCCTAAACCTCCATGTTGTTAGGTCATCTAATTGGCACAAGTATAAACATTTGATGTTAGTTGGATAGGTTGGACAATCTCAACACATTGCTATGATGAGAGTTGATTACATACCAATACTCTGAGGAGGGATCAAGCCTGATGTAGTTCTCCTAGCCTAAGTGTTGGTGTAAATGTAAGTGAAGCTAGTATGAATGTTTGTTTGAGTACTTTTAATTAGGATTGAGAATGAAAATCTATATATTTTAAGATTTGGAATGTTGTAATTTGATATATGCAGTAGGGTAAAATATGGATTAATAATCTTGATTGTGCACTTGTTTTGAGTTAGTTTATGTTATTGCATCTGATTTCCATCTAGTAAATAAAGGGATAAAAGTCATGTCTATATATTTTTATAATTCATGTGCGGGTCTTAAAAGAGGTCTAGGTTGACCTAGGTGGTTGTTTATTTCAAAATATATCCATTGGTGAAAAAAGGCAAGAAAATGAAAATAATGCCCAAACTAGGATACTAGCACCATTGACACTACTATCCAAGTTATAATACTAGTGTCTAGGTGGAAAAACCTAAGGTAATATTGATGTATGTATGTGTATGATAGGTGGTTCTGAGTGTTTATGAAACACTACTCATTTATGAATTCAAATAATCTAATTCATGAGTTTTAGGTTGTCATAATCTTTTTATCTATGCTGGAATAATGATAGAACAAGTGAAATATTTAACAATATTTATAATGTTTGGTTGTTGGGAGAAAATGGGGCCTAATAGTTTATCTTTATAAAACTAAAGTTAATCTTTTCTAAGTGAATTGTGCTCAAAGAACTAAATCTAAGTCTAAGATAAAGTGTATATTTATAATGAATATATTCTAAGGTGAATTTATCAATGAAATAAGCAAAAGGAAAGGTAGGGCAGAGAAGAGACATTTATATTACTAATCTTTAACACATATATTATGAAAAAGTTCAAATATAATCCAAATATGAACTTAAGACCAATGTATAGCATGAAGCATCATAAGCTCAAATCCTAATACACATTAGACAAGTATCTAAGGAAGTGAAATAATGTAGATAAGAACTTAGCTCACTTTAAAGATTTACCCTATAAGTAAATAACATAGCAAATTTACATGAAAGATAAAGATAATGAAATGAACTTAAGAACCTTCAGCCAACCTAGCATTAGCACAAGTTAACTACTATGCATTTGAAAAATTACATAGAAAGAATCAATATGAACCATTTAGATCTGAATAGTAAACTAGACAATTGAGAGAGAAGCCATGACACAATTCATACAAACAAATGAGACAAACTTTTTAGAATTATGTATTTGCATTAAATTGATTTAAAATTAGCACAAGTTTTCTTGCTCAAAAACTCCTTCCATTTTGAAATGATAATGCCTCTTTTATAGACAATTCATGAGGTATATTGGTCATTCATGTCAAGTACTAAGGATCCTTGTCCTTTTAAAATAATTCTAGAAATTTTTAAAGACTCAAAATGACTAACCTATAGGCAGTGTGATTTACAAATTGCACATGCCTTTACAAAGAAGAATATTCTCTTTTCAAAATATTATACAAGTTAAGTTATAAAAGGAACATTCCTAAATCAACTATCTTGACCCTTTTGCTGATGTAGTCCCATGTTTCTATTGTAGTATCTTCATTACTCTTTCATGCTACCCATCAATTAACTTTAAATTAACCATAAGCTCTATGAATAATTCATCTTCTTGGTCTGCTAGGCATTTAAGATCTTTATCATACATTTTTAATTCTTCTTTTATTCTCCTAGCCTCTCTAATCTTCTCCTCTATAGTAAATATCATGTCCATGATCTTACTATTATTTACTCTAGTTCTTCATTGGCTCTTACTTCTCACTTCTTGCATGACCATGGCGGATTTGAGTTTAAAATACTCATCAGTGATGAGACCTATGGAATCAAGTGTGGATTTTTTGGTGATCATGGTCCCAAGTATATGCTATATCCTATCTTCTATCTATTTACCATCCATAAGGAGACTCTCCAAGTTTTTGGACCATGTGCACAAACTTTTAATCTTGTCCACTAGTAATCCCATAACTGTATTTAGATGGGCCAAGTTTATTGTCTTGAAGTTATGAATTTAATCCTTAGTCAAGATTTTGATCGAGTCATTTATTTTACCTCTACAATTTATCATTGGTTAACTAGGCTCTTAGTTGTTACATCTTTTTACCTTGACATATTTTGCCTAGAATTTATTGACTTTAAACAATCAAGCATGTCATAAAAATATTTTTCAAACATTTATATCATTTCCTCTAGAATTAATAAGACCACTTATTTCTCCACATTGTACTTTTACTACTACATGCCTTTAAGGGTAGCTTGTAATTATTCTGATTATGCTTAATTTAAGAACATTCTCCTTAATATATGATTTTGACTAGGCTTTTGTCCTCCCACTAGAGTCAAATTGGTCAATGGTTATACTTTATATAAAGTGATTTATTACCCACCAACCATGACCTTATTTTCTATTAATCTTTACAATATAGCTGTCTTGGGATTAGACTTGACTCTCACTAATGATTGTGTCACTTTAGGAGCTAGGATTTCCATGTGCACTTCACTTGGTACTCCTAGAATATCCATTATTCTCTCATATTATTTTTGTAGAGCCAATATCCATGGCTTTATATCTTCATGCACTAGGATATTGATGACCTTCATTATTTCCAAAAGGTTTTGTGCAATAGGCACTTTTGTAATTTGGGTCCATAAACAAACCAATCTAGAAAAGTTGGCCCATAAATTAAATTATATTCACTAAAGAGGTTAACTTCACTCAAAGGAGGAGTGAAATTCACCTTGGGATCTTTTCATATACTATAATAATGGAAAATTCAACTTTTATTTATGCGGTCCATAGGAACTAAGCTAATGCAATCTATTTCCCCTTTTCTTTATTTGTCTCCTCAGATTGAGCTTCTTCATTATCTTACTCATAAGCCAGTTATAATTTTTTTAAATCATCTTCAACTGTCTCACCAAGGTTTAATGTTACCATATAAAACTCCTCCATTGGTGATCCTTGTTCCTTTACTTAGGTTGAATAATATGTATTCTCATCAGGCCTTCTCTCCTTTAGCATATGTTCAACTTGTGTCCCTATTTGGGCATTAACTAATTGAGATGATAGAGGTCTATAAGGTGCACCACTCATCAAATGGTACTACCTTGTTGCTAATTTCCATATTTCATCTCCTTTTTGATTTATATCTAGCCTAGATTATGACTTGAGGCTATGTTATTTCAATCTCCTAGTGACCTCAGAGAATGTAGATGTTTTTGTGTACATAGGGTCAAAAGCACTAGGTTGATTATCATAAGGTACATTAATCACATTAACCTTAAAATGGTCTTTAACCCTTAGAAAATGGTCGCATTACCTTATCTCATTAATTTATAGTTTAAAGGATGTTCTATGTCTAAATGTAGCTTCTATGTTCTCCTATTGCTTGAATGCAGTCCTTCTAATAGTTATTGGGAGGTTGTAAAGGAGCCCTTTATTCTTGATTATACATAATCCAGAAATGTCATGGAATAATTGATGTTTTACCTCCTCCTCTACTATCTTATTGGGTACATGGATGGGTAGCCTAAGAGGTTGGCTATGAGTCCCTTCAATTCTAATGATTTTACAATCTAGGTATAACTAGATATCACCCATAGCTTCAACATATTTCCTAACTAATGGGATGACCATTTCCATGGGATGTGTAGTTATAGCCTCACTAAGTGTTGCTTAAACATAATCAAATATAAATTGGATGTAATCTCTATACTTAAATATGTGTAGTTTGGAATAATATTATGAAACCATTTGTGTTCTACTTGGTGTCCATTCCATCAAGTTAGGAATCTTGGTTGTGGTAAGAAGGGAATTTAGAAGGTATGACATCATATAAAATTTATTTTTCTTCCTCTTTATAATTTCAAATATTTTTAAACTCAAATTAATGCTAATTATTTCACCAAGGGGAGGGGTGATCTAATTTTTAACCATGAAATAGACTAAGGGCACCCAATTTTTTAATCTACATATGTAGTGGTTGAATTCCCACATAACCTATTCATCTTTATCATAATCATCCTTATCCTAGTTCTGAATTGACTAATGGGGATGTTTTTATTGAAGTTTAAAAACACTTGGCTCCCAAAACATATTCATAGGGTAAGGATGTTCTTTAAATCATTCTCCTTGGCCTAGTTGTTAATTGAGGTTAGGTTTATTTGTGGTTTGGAAAATTTTTATTAGTTCTCAAAGGTTATGTGATAAATGTAGGCCATCTTATTTTAAGTATGTCAATTAATTAGCATGACTTTATCTATTTTAGCTTCCTTAAAAATGGGAACAATAATGTCTATGCAGTGGAGTACCTCAAGTTTAGTTGTTGCATAGTGTTGACCAATCATTTATATAACAACTATGTCATAGTAGAGCCTATTTTTAAACATATTCTTCTCCTCCTCTCTTTTAATGGTTAGCTATTCTTTGATGGTTTATAAAAACTTAGACCAATTATTGTCCCTAGTATTTAGAGTAGTAGCATCAAACTATGTATCTTTGAAAATCCTACCCTTGGCATCTGAGGTTAAATAAAGCTCCACATCCTCCTTGGAGATACCTTTTTGAGCTATCATGGATGTGAATTACATTAAATTTATCACTAGTGGCCTACACCTCAACTAAGGATTGAATTAATTTTTTTATAGATGATAATTAAACTCTCCTTCGCTCAATTATGAAGAACACAAGGTCAAATTAGGTCATTTTTTTATGCTAGGGCCTTTTTGAAGGTCTTTATAGAGATTTAATGGTGGAAGTTATCCAAATTATGTGAGTTTTGTGACTTAGATATTGCTTAGAATTGTATATTTATACCTTTGCCTTTTTAGGTTCATAAAATCTTTTACTTAACATGTATTCCAACATGGAATTACTATGTCATTCTATTTATTAATTTTTGAAATGTGACCATTGCCTCTAGGACATGTGTCAACACCTCATTGGGTATAGATATTTGAAAATCATGCATAGGCTCACACCATTAGATCTACTTTTATAGATCAACACGGTTCATTGATCTTAATTTGGGAGGTTGAATCCTATTAGTTTCTTTGATTTATTCCCCATAGTTGTGAAATTTGACACTTTCACATTAGTTCTATTTTTTTTTAAATGTCAATGTTGATCTCTCACCATTGATATTGATTGCATGGATCAATCGTGCTCCATTGATCTTTGTCCACTAGGTTCTATCCTTCACTCCACACACCATTAGATTTATAATAGGGTTTTCATGATGGAAACACTTGTCACCCTCTCACTCATCCCAAAGCTTCATTGAAGTTTTGACTTAATACACACCATTGATCAAAATGTGTAAGATCATCTACATACCATCAATCTTTATGGAAATGTTAGATATTAAATTATCTATTGTGATCATGACACTTGGCATCTCTTCACTTTCTCACTGGGCCTTGACTTTTAAACCTTCACTACACACCATTAAATCATCTTTGGTTGATCAATTATAGTCTGTGAGATCTTAATTTAGGGGTTTAAACACCATTGGTTTTTTTTTTCTATTGCCAAAATTATGACACCTGTCACCTTCCCACTTATTTTTTGCACTTAGGATTTTTAACTCTAACCTCATACTATTAAAACATCTTCACCTGAGTGAATGCACACCATTGATCATGTGAATAATAAAATAAATCAAGTAAGGCTCAAGGAATATAGGTAACTTAGGCTAAAGTTTTATACTATGGTTTTGGTCATGTTGATAAACATGATAAATCCTTAGGATAAAAGTTTAAGCTAAGTTATAAAATGTAATAAAGGGGACACTACATTTAGTTAGACCTTACAAAGATAAAAAAGAACAAAGGGGGTTCAAGACATAACAAACTTAGGATAAATATTTTAGACTAAGGTCTTATTCATGTTAATAAACATGAATAATATCTTAGGATAAAATATTTACTATGTTTTAAACAAATATAAAACATTCTCCTATTTTTTCAAATAAAGTAACCATGTGTAAATCTGAATTCAAATTAAAAGGTCTTAGGTTAAAATAGATTCTAAGGTATAAAACCATAGGTTTTAAAATTGTTTACTCATGAATTAAATAAAACTATTAAAAGACTAAAAATTAATAAAGGATCAAATTATCATTTGAAGTATGAAACCCTGAACATTGTTCATAATGTTGAGACTCCATTAAACATGCATCCTATAAACATAAGAAGAAACCATTATTAACCATAGGAAAAATAAGATAAGGATCGAATATAAAAATGTAAATTAAGATAAATGATAACCATGTGTGGATGATCTTCAAATAATGAATTATGATCAAGTGGCATTTTCAATTCAAAGCACCAATTTATAAAATTTTGAAAGAAGGGTCCCCATTTTCAAAAATGGGGGTATGTTGAACTCAACAACTAGTGATTTCTAGGGGAAACATTTCTAAATGTTAGAACTCATATCCTAGAATTTGAAATAGTAACTAGACTTCTTATACCATATTATCAGGTACCATTGTCAAAATCAAGCTATAATTAAGACAAGGTTCACACATGTAAATTAGGATCAAGCATCAAAACATAGCCATGTTGTGTGTGTGATTTAATTTCACTTACTAATTGCCATGGGATTTAGAGAATAACTTCTAGATTAATGACCTTAACCATTAACATTGACTTATATCATATTTAGATATTCATTAAGAATCATGATTTATCTCAAGGAAGGCTTGGGCATTGCTTTGTTGTTAGCCAAAAATCCATAGCCCCAAAAAAGATACCTTTGGATCCACTCAAGGCCTTGCTCTATTTCCATCCAACCATCTATATCCCTGGTGGAGATTATCATAATCACCTTTTCTTATAAATCTTTTGATTTTTTTAATAAAGCTCTTATTTTTGTATTTTTTAGATATCTTTTACTTTCTAACAAAGGTTGGGAACCAGAGTAGCCAGGTTTTAGGATTTGATAAAATATTTGATCCTCAGACAATCACCCTTGGTTGTAAACTTTATCCCATATAATTAATTTTTTTAAAGTGTAAACTTGAATTTGTCTTAATAATTCAAACTTTCATCTTACATAAGCAATTTTTATCAAAATTAGACTTGGATTAAAAACAAGGTTTAAGATTTTAGAAATAACCAATCTAGATACCAGTCCTTACCAATTTTTTTAGATTATAACATCAATCTCACATTTATAGAATCCATGATCAACCATTGGTTAAGGTTCATACCTACACTCTTGATTTGTTGACCTTTGAGAAATTTAGATCTTGAGGACTATCTTGAAAAGACTTATTAGAAATAGGGAATAGTAATAAAGGAAAAGGAAACACTCAACAAGAAAACCAGTAACAAAAAGCAAATAAATATTTACATGAACTATTTAAAAACAAGGAACATGAAGGAAATAAATATGAAAAGAAACCTAATCTAATCCTACCCACTCTAACTCTAACTAATCTTAAAAATTACTCCATGTAGACTTATGATGGAGTAGTAGAGAAGTAATGCTTGAGATATTGCCCATTTGTTAGCAATGTGAACTCTTTTTCTTGAAATTAATTGAGATTGAAGGTGTTGTCTCCTAGTATTTTAGTAATCTAATATCGGCCAATCCATAAAGGTGTGAATTTTACATGCTTTCCTTTAGGTTTAGATGCTTTGTCCCAAATAAGAACTAGGTCTCCTTTCCTAAACACCTTAATTTTGGGATGTTTATCAAACCATATCTTCATTATGGTTTAATGTATACTAAAATTGGTAAAATATTCCTCTCTTTCATCCTTCATTTGAATAATTCCAAGTAACCTTGAACTTGCAAACTCCTGATCTTCTCCTTCCATGTATTCTTGCATAAACTTGTAGATTGGTAGATTAAGAGTGATGGGGAACACATGTTCTTGACCATATACTAGAAAAAATAGTGATGACTTTAAAGCTTGATTGAATCTTGTTCTATCATCCCAAAGGGCATATTTGAGTAACTTGTGTCATGTTCCTTGTTTGTCAGCAGTAGACTTCCTAATGGCTCTCATTAAAAAAAAATTGGTTGACTTAGAAACTCCATTGCCTTGAGGGTAATGGTTTGATGAAAAATTGAGAATAATGTTGTTATCATATGCCCACTCAGCCATATAAATGGATATGAAGGTAGATCCATCATCACAAATTAAAGACACTAGTGTTTCAAATCTTGTATATATGTTCTTTTCTAAGAACTTTATCACATATTCAGTCCTACATTATTTGGTTTTTATTGATTCCATCCATCTCATACAGTAGTTAGTATTAGTGATAAAATACTTATATCCTTATAAAGAATTACCAAATCTAATCCCCATTGAGAAAAGGGTTTATCAATCATCACTAGCTTCAATGGCATGACTGCCTTGGGTTATTTAATGTTTAAAATCTGGTAATGATGACACTCTCTCATATGCTTGTGAGCATATTTAAATATAATATGCCAATATTAAATAACCCACTATCTTTAAAGATGATCACAAGCATGTGAGAGAGTGTCATTAGTTCTATATTTTAAACACTAAAGAACCCAAGGCAATCATGACATTGAAGCTAGTGATGATTAATAAACCCTTTGCTCAATGGGGATTAGATTTGGTGGGGGTCATCAACCCCAATTATTAAGAAGGATATAAGTATGTGCTCATTACTCTTGACTATTTTACTATATGGATGGAATCAATATCAACCAAATAATGCAGGACTAAAGTTGTGATAAAGTTCTTGGAAGAGAACATATGTACAAGATTTGGAACACCAATGTCTATAGTTTATAATGATAGATCTGCCTTCATATCCATTTAGATGACTGAGTGGGAATATGATAACAACATTTTTTATTTGGTTTCTATTGATTTTATCCATCTAGTATAGTAGTCAGTAGTAGTGAACACATATATCCTTCTAAAGAATTAGGATTGATGACCCCCAACAAATCTAATCCCCATTGATCAAAGGGTTTATCAATCATCACTAGCTTCAATGTCATAAATACCTTTAGTTATTTAGTGTTTAAAATATGGCACTGATGACACTATCTCACATGCTTGTGAGCATCTTTAAAGATAGCAAGCCAATAGTAACTATCCCTATGGATTTTATGTGTAGTTGTCCTTCCTGATGGGTTTTCATTTGCTATCTTCTCATGGAAAGTTTATTAGAATCTCATTATCTTCCTCTTTTGAAACACGTCTCAAGTATATCCCTTCATAATTATTCTTGAAAATTACTCTATATTTAATTAGGAAATGTGTTGCCTTCAGTCTTAGAGTTCTCCTTTACTCCCTAGTTAATCTTGTAGGCTAAGTTCCATTCATTAGTAAATGAACAATTAAATCTACCAATCATTGGGTTGAAAAATTTGTTGCTCTACCTACATGCTACTTAAATTGGGATTAGTATTGTTAATTAATTGAATTAGCCCTTGGCACCTCACCAATTTAGTAATCTTAATTTTTAGATCATATTCTTGAAGTACATAAATCCATTTACCTCTTCTTTCCCTTAGTTCACATTAGTTAAGCATGAGCTTAGTGGTAGGGTCTGGTAGTATTACACACACCTTATTTCTAAGGATATAATGCCTAAATTTATTCAATACCTTGACTAAAGCACATGCCTACTTTTATATCAGTGAATAGTTCAACTCAACATGTTTAAAATTAGTACTCATGAAAGCGATAAGATGATCACATCCATCTATCTTCTGAGTTAGGATAGCTACAATTGTAAGGTCAAAAGCAAAAGAATAAAGATATAAATATTTTTAAAAATTAGGAATTATCAATACTGGTGCCTACATTATAGCTTCTTTTATTTCCTTGAAGGCCTTTCTAGTTTTTTCATTCCATGTGATCTTGGTGTCCTTTAACATATCATTCAATGGTATCAATTTTTTTTCAAAACCAGAAATAAAAGTTCTTACAAATTTGATCTTCCGAAAGAAATATTTCAATTCCTTTTTTCTATTAGGGGGTTCTATCTTAGATATAACATCTACTCTATTAGGGTCTATATAAATCCCCTCTTTAGTTATAACATGTCCTAACAATTTTCCCTCAATGACACAAAGAATACTTTTCTTTTGGGTTTAGAGAAATTCCATACCTCCTACATCTTTCAATTATCTATTGCTAGTGCATGATGCAGTCCTCCCTATTTTTAGAAAATATAGTCAAGTCATCCATGTAAATGATGATATAGTTACCTATTGTCCCCTGGAAAACATCATCTATAGCTCTCTGGAAAGTTTCACCTCTATTTATTAGTCCGAAGGGCATCTTTTGTAGGCAAAAGTGCTCCACTTAGTTGTGAATGTAGCCTTTAATTTGTATTTATTTTTTACAATAACTTGGTTATAACTAAAAAACCATTAAGAAAAGACAACATTATAGAACCTCTAATAATTTGAATAACATGATTAAGAGAAGGTAAAGGGTAGTAATCCTTTTTAGATGCTCTATTCAGATTGCTAAAGTTTACACACAATTTAATTTCCCTATTTTTATTCCTAACTAGTATTAAATTAGTTATCCAAGTGAAGTGCCTAATGGGAAACACTATCTTTGCATCTAGTATCTTCTTGACCTCCTCATATATTAGGGGTTCTAAGATCGGGTTAACTAGTCTTTGTTTCTACCTAAAAGGCTTGAAGGATTCCTTTAGTGGTATAGTATGAGAAATGACTCTAGGATAAAATATCTTTAAGTCCTCATATGACCATGGTAAAACATCTATATACTTGGTCAATAAATCTTTAGCTTTTCTCAACTCTTCATTAGTGGTGGTTATACTAATATTGATTAGTTGGGGCTGACCTTGTGTTTCTAGGTTAATTACTTTTTAATCTTTCCCACTCACTTTATGAATATTGACATCTTCAAATAGTTTTTACTTATCAAATAATATTTCTAAGGAAATCATGCTCTTAGGAATTTTATTTTCAGTCAATTTCACAATTTTATCATCAATGTTTCCTTTGCCAAGAGTATTTTTATTAGCTTCATCAGTGATGTGAGCCTAAAATACCCTTGAATTATTCATGAAGTCTAAAATTTGTTGGTCATTATTGAATACCTATAAACAGTTGATATTATTAGGGGATAGGAGACATGGAATCAATTTGACACTAAGGTTTCCAAGTTTAGAGTCTTGGTTGGGCATGATATTAGCTCATTTGCAAGCTTATTTTTTTAATTAGGAATTAAGACAATGTTAAAATCATCAAAATATTTAATCAGGTCCCAAAATATAAACTTATATTTCTTAAGGTAAGATAATTTGCACTAGTACTTACTTATCACTTGATTAGCTACTAGTTTTGAATCACTATGAACTAACATTTCTTTGAATTTGTGTTTGATGAAAATTATAGACCTAAGATTAGAGCCTCATACTCTACCAAGTTATTAGTGCATGAAAATTGAAGTCTGTAAGAAGTACTAATTTTTTTTCCAATAGGATTAATCAAAATAATTCCTACACTAGAACCAGACTTACATCTAACACCGTCAAAAAATAATTTCCATATTTGAGGCATAGAATGAGTATCCTTAGATTCACATGCCTTAGAGGTGTCAAGAGTGTAAAATCCTAAATTAGAATTAGCCATGTTAACCCTTTCATTTATAGTATTATAATCAGTGATCATATGTTTCATCTTGGGCTCTCTTTCAATTCTAATTTGATTTGGTACTCCCTTCTATAGAAGCCACATATGTGAACAATTGGTAGACATGTATCCATTCAAGGATTTGGTATAGTCTCTACTCAAAAACATCCCATAAGCATCAAGAATATCTACCATTTATATGTCTATAAACTATTGTATCCTTGGCTCAGCTGCAAGCTACATGTGGACATTTAATAATTATCTAATTATTTTCACCCTAGATTTATCTAATTAAGTAACAACCCTATCATATTTAATTAGAGTTAAACCTTGTTTATCACAAACACATATAGGAATGATGTTAGTAGAAGCACCTAAATATAGTAAATAATTATGTAAATTATTACCAAAGATTTTGATTATAATCAAGAAAGATGGGACATTTGCTTTGTTTTTGTACATAGTAACATTAGCATTTGTAGCCTTAGGTGACTTACTAAGTTTCTTAGACAAAGATTTAAGTAAAAAATCTCTCTATTCAATTATTTGAGTCAACTCATGTAGGGTAATGTTAATCTTAATCCTTTTCACGTCTTTAACTATATTTTACCCACCCCTAGTGTAAGTAAAAGATGAATAAACATTAGGATTAGAAGTACTCAAATTTAGAGGCTCAAAATTATTGTCATTTATAGGATTAGGAGTGTCAAAATTATTTGGTGGAGTTGAAGTGGCAAGAGGCTACTTCTGCTCCCTATTCCTTAGAGGATATATGTTCTTCGAATATTGATGGAAGGCATGCACCTCTTCAGTAGTATCCTTAGGCTCGTTCTCTTCTTATAATAGGAATTCAAATGTCTCCACCATAAGGGTTGTATCAACATATTTGGATGGCTTGGAAGATCTAGATGCACCTGTATAATTATCTTTGTTATATCCACTTTCAGGTGTATTCAACTCATCTTGAAACAACTCAAAAGCATTACAAAATTCCAGTCACCCCAACTCACCATGCTTCAAAGTATTATGAAACTTATAGTATTTAGTTAGTACAACATCATAAATATTAATCTTAGGGTTATTATTACTTGATGATGACTCATTGTTGTTATTGTTACCATTATGAAACTACTTGTTAGGACTATTGAACCTTTGATATGAGTAATTCTTATTAGAGTTCTCGCTAGTATTGCCTACTTACTTTTGTAATTAAAGGAAGTTAGTACTTAGATTTTGAACCATCTTAAGTATGGATTCATTCTCATTATTTGGTGCACCTAAATTGTGAACCTGATTATTATTACTACTTGTTAGAATCAAATCTCTTTGTTCCTGTGGGTGAAATCTATTTGTTTCATTGTTCAATAATCCCAAATTTTGGCTATGATTAGCATGGCTTAAGGGAAATTGGTTTAAGACTAGTGTCTAATTTAAGTTAGGCACATTTTGATTTGAATAAGGAATGAAATTTAGTTATATAAAAGTGGGGTTAACATTGGGAATGGCATATGCAAGTTGACCTTGAGGTTGCATTTGATCATTAATTGTTATAGCTTCAGTATAAGCTAATTCTAAGGTATTTATGACTTCAACAGACCTTTTAAGAAACACAAAAGTCTAGAGGTCCAAAAAATCCTTGTATATTTCCAAATCTAAGGCCTCATCAAGTCTGTAAGGAGATATGGTTCTTGTTGGGAAAATAAATTGGATAAGAAAACTGTGCAAGATATTTCTTTGAATATTCATGTGTTATATATGAAGTTATTAGCTAATGTATTTTGTCCTATCCTCTTAGATTGTGAAAGGATAGAATATGAATAGTCTCCTCATTTTGATTCTAATGTATGAATAAGAATATGAATAGTCAAGAATTTTAGTGACAATAAATATGAATGATTGTAGGAAGAAGTTGATCACCTTTTACTGAGATTAATATAGACTTTTTGGTTCATGGTTACCTATTAAATCTCTTATGTTAATCCTTATTTTTATTATCATGTTTAATGATTTGGTTTTATCTATTTTAATGTAATCTAAATGCTCTTTACCTTTCAATAACTCTTGGTTAATCTTAGTTTCTACCTTTCACATGATCTTTCACTTTTGTCATGCTTCGGGTTTTCTTGAATTCATTACACTATCTTGTGTAGATTAATAATACTTAGATATCCTCATACTTATAATATTATATTAAATTAGTAACCTTTAATAAAATTGGTTTGGTGATCATGGAAACACTAATTCTAGATAAATCTATGCTAAGATGGTTACTAGAACAATGAGATGTTAAAACCCGATTAGACTAGAAAATATGGCACTTTGCAGAAGAAGAATCCAAAAGGATGGGTCTCACCATGATTGAAATACTTCAAGAACATATATACAAAGAAATATATGAAATTTTATAGTGTAAAATACCCAAATTTATATCTAATTATTTAATAATACTAGAGTAATACTACTTCCAATCTAGAGCAGAAGAGACTATTTACTTGGACTAAAGAAAAGAAAGACCAATTAGTGAAACTAGAAACTGATTGGACAAGATCAATAGATTACTAGGTTGTAACCACTATAGATTATTACACTAATGATTTCATAGTACAAAGATATATAACATTTAAGGCTATATAGGACCACTTTGTCCAAATAATCAAAGGGAAATTTTTATAGTTACTATCTCTTGTATTGAAAATGTTGGTGATGGAAAAGATCATGGTGCCTATTCTAACTAGTATATAGTAGTCACTTCATGCATATGGTGATGTGTGTACATGGTGGTGAATTATGGATGGTTGAGTGATTATAGATTGAGCTTGAATCTAGAATGGAGATGCAAGGGAATAAGAGTTAGAATAAAAATATGGATTTAGAAGGGAACTACGATAATAGAAGAGATGAAATAAATAGATGGATACCCAAATAGTTGTGAATAAAAGTAAGAATAGTAGTAGAGTAGCTAATGAATGAGTGAAAAAAAGTGATGAGAGAGATTATGAGTGTAGGTTTAAGAAACAAAGTGATGTTGGATACTGATAGAAAGAATGTGAAGATGAAAAGTGAGTAGAAGAAGATATGTGCAAGGAAGAAGATGAGAGTAGTTTAAGAGTATAAAAATGGAAGGTAGAAGTAGTGTGTAGCTAAAAAAAGGAGTATTAATAGAATAATAATAATTAAAAAAAAAAAAAAAAACTTATTCACATGTTAATTACATGCTCAAACACAACAAACAAAGAAGCCATTGGAAAAGATTATTCAATAGAAGTGTGCACATCCATGTAGCCCAATCTTATATATCTTAGTAGAAGTATTCAACCAAATGAGAAAGGGGAGAAGAATTGGAAAAAATAATTTTTAAAGCATGTGAATCACTAGGGAATGAAGATTCAAACAAAATCAATTAGGAAGGATTTTAAGTATATATGATTAGGTGAAGTTGAAATGCAATAGAAATGAAGTACATACAAGCAAAGTACGCATGAAAATTCCTCTAGTGCGTAAAGTAGTACATAGATAGGAACACCTAGGATGTAGTTACATCAAATAATAGATACATAGAAGATTCCATTTACACCAATAATTATGATGAATCAATCAGGAGGAGTTTTGAATTTAAACATCTATGATGGGTCTATAGACCCTGCACAATACCTTTTAACTGTAAAAGAAAATGGTAAGTTAAGGGTGTTATCAATGAAAACTTACAAAAATGTGAATTGATAAGAGATCTAACTTAGAGAACATTAGAGTTCATATACAAAAGAGATCTAAAATAAAAAATTCTTAAAGACATGCAAGATTGGCTTGTCATAGAGTTTAAGATTAAGAAATGTACTAGCCAAATAATACAAGACCTCAAAGAGATAAGGTAAAAGTTTAGAGAGTCAGTCTATGACTATGATCATAGATTTATTGATGTAATGAACAAAGTAGTATTTTATTTGATAGATAAGGACAAGGAAGCATGGTTTATTAAAGAATTGTGAGGTAGGATTCAATTTGCCATTGTGTAATTATAATATGAGACAAAAGCAAATGCTAGAGTTGTTTCTCTATGAGTAGAACAGATTGAGGAATATAGAGAAGCTCCTACTATTAACTCTAAATTTTAAAAAACATTATAGTCTTTCATGAAAATAATGGATAAGTATCACAAAATAAAAAAAACCCAAATTGGACCTATGGTGTATAGAGTACAGAAAAGAGGGACACCACAAAAATGATTATCCTAAATTAAAAATGAAATTATACAAACTCTATCAAGTATTACATCATGTTATGACACAATGTCATTTATTGTAACAATGTATCAAAAATCCTCAAAATTTGTACTATAATTTCTATAAATCTACTAACCATGATGAAAAGAATTATAGAGCTCTACAAGATTTAAAGAGGGTATATCCAAAAATGTGTTTTCCATTACAGTGTAGAAAATCTCCTTAGCAAATCAAACAATCCCAGGCCCAAAGGTTGATAATAATTATGTGACCCAAGTGGGTCCATAGTGTATTCCAAGTTCACTATAATACTAACCTCATGGCCTACCAGGATAGACTCCTTCTTTGCCTAGATAAACCCCTTTGTCACTAGGGTAGACACCTCCATCACCTCAATACTAGTATGCAATACCTTGGAGTTCACCCATAATATAGATGTTCACCCATAATATAGAACAAAAACCAACTTGGACTCCACCAGTTATGCAACAATAATTTAGTATGGGAGATAATAATCAACAATACTAGTAGTGAAATTCTATATAACCACAAGGAGGATATCAAAGGGGATATCAATCTAATAGAGGAGGATGTCGAGGTGGTTATAGAGAAGGATACCAAGGTAGTCGAGAAAATAATTATCAACATATTCCTCTGTAATGCTACCTATGTAGAGTATAATCATGTCCAATGAATCCATATAGAGAATCATATTATGCATACTATAGAGTCTTCAATCAACATGATACAAAAGATTGTCTTATTTTGAAGAAGTAGCTAAAGGGCAAAGATATCTAAAATGTAAACATAGTAAGTGCAAAACCTATATAAAATGCCTTTCTAAACACTGTCACACAAAAAAAACATGATGAAAAAGACTACCTCCACTTGAGATGACTCAGGATCAGGGCATCAAAAAGGTTAGATAAGACAAATACCTAGATCCAGCCACAAAAAAGAATCTTATGAATGAAGCTATGTAGTTTTTGAAAAACATCCAACAATAGGAAACTACTGATGGTGATGTTACAGCCATTAATGTGAAAATGGATGGTTAAATTGTGTGTATCATATGACAAGATGGAGTTTTCACTATGCTAATAGATTTACTAAGACTCTTGAGTACTCTACACAATGAAGATATATCACAAAACATCATGAACCTATTATATAATCTTTTAAAATGTGCATAACATGGCCAACAAATGATAAAAAATCTAGTCTAGTACATTAATATGAATAAACCATGGGATGTGGATACATGAATTGATATTGAGGTTGTAGGATACAAAATCCCAAATTTTGTCTTTGACTTTTACAACATAATAAATATGATTCCAAGATGTACATGGGAAGTGATTAGATGACAAGCTCTTAGCTACAAGCTAGTAACTTTGAGCTTGGTTGATTATGGGAAATTTGAGCCTATTAGTCAATTAGCGGATGTTGAGATAAAAGTCAAAAAATTATCCCTATGAAGAGACTTTGAGGTCATAGACATGAAGATTATAGTAACACACTATCCTACCTTGCTAGGAAATATATGGGTGTATGATGGTTGAATGACTATCAATAAAATACATAACCAACTTGACGCACATCAAGGTGATAGGGTTATGGTCATTCCCCTTAAAAAAGCACACAAACCATACATAATTTCTATTAAACTAGACTCTCCACATGTTTAAAAAAAACTAGTTGTATGAAGGTCAACACTGAGGAGAATTCAAATGCTCTACATGTAATGCAATGTAACTTCTTGTATCAACAAACCAAAACCTATAGTGACACAACTAATTTTAAATTGGTTTATTCTTGATGACAACATCTCCATGTCTATAAAATCTCCCACCCACTCAAAATTTGATTTCCTATACCAATCTGATGATCATATGCAAGATTATATAAAACCAACAAGGTAAGATAGTTCCCTAGGAATAAAATTCTTCTATAAATGGTGATTTAGATACAAATCTCTTTAACTAAGCCCATGGTGACAATGAATGTCAACCCATGAGGATGGTCTTTGTGCACAAGAGACAAATGACTATATACTATGCAATGGAGGATATCAATGATTTTATTCTATGCCTATAAATTTATATTCTAACTATCAATCAATGGTTTAGTGCTCTATGGTATTATTTGAAGAGAGTAATACAACTTGGTGGGTAACTCATTGAGATAATCATCTTGAGTGGGATGATGCTTGTGAACTCATGATTAGTAGATTTCAGATCCCATAATTCATCTGCACTATTTAACCATTTTTTAGGAATGAGAGTGCCTTAAGATTCATGTATATAAATGTGTTAAAGTTTGGAATGCATAATTTGTGGCACTTAAGTATTGGGTTCATATTTTTCATTATACACTGGCTCCACTACCCACATCATGGTACATACATTAGGAGTGTAGAAGAGAAACCAAACATTGGGCACAAGTGCAGAGTGACTTCATACAAAAAAAATTTATTTAAATATTAAAATATATTAGTTAATAATGTACCTTATAAACTCAAGTAATTTATATGCCATGGGTGCATGGAAGATGTGAGCACCACAACAGAATCAACTATGTAAAAAAATGTAGCTTTTTATCTTAATTCCACACTTCAAAAGTATAAATCTACTGGGACTAAAGAACAAGATTTGACATAGCCTTGTCATCAAATCTAGGATGAGACAAAAGATATTGAAGACTCTGATTCTAATATAGATATATATTTAAATTATTTATTTGGACTTGAGTGGCCTATAAAACCATTCAATGACACTAGTGTAGTGCTAATTGAAGAAGATAAGCTACACAACATCCAAATCCTTGAGAAGGAAGGGAAAAGGAACATCCAAGAATTAGTGGATAAAGAAAAATTAAATATATATCATCATCCTCTTAAGAAACACGTTGATAACATTGAAATAGAGGAGGTTCCAAAAATAACAAGTGTAATGACTATTGGATGGAGACTAAAATTTTAGAAGCTCTACAACTTCCAAGGGATTACCAAGATTTATTCCCCACTAATTTCTCAGAGGTTTGAGGATTCAATCCATATCTTGGTGAGATACACATTGATTTAAAAGAGTGCACACATATAATCAAGAAGCAACCATACAAACTCAACCCCAACATGAAGCTAAAAGTAAAGGCACAATTGGATAAAATGTAAGACATAGGGATAATCTATCCAATATAAAAATATGATTGGGTAAGCCTAATGGTATTACAACCCAAGAAAATATGATAAATTAAAGTATGTGGAGACTACCATATTCTAAATTATTCTTTCATAAATGATCCATTCCCCATACCATTTACAAATAAAGTTTTAGAATCTATCGTAGGACATGAATTATACTCTTTAAAAAATGGGTTCAGTGGATACCATCAGATTTCAATTGTAAAGAAGGATCGAGCCAAAATAGCTTTTATAATAGAGTGGGGTTATTTTTCATAAATAAAATTTCATTTGGTTTGAAGAATGCACATGTGGTGTTCTTCCATGAAACAGTTACAACATTTAAAGATTTCATCCATGATTTCTTGGAAGTTTATTTAGATAATTGGGTAGTCTTCTCCTTATTTAAAGAACATTTGTCCAAGTTGCATTTGATGTTATAATGATGTTAGGCTTTGTGAATTGATTTAAATTTAAATAAATGTTTATTCTTTATGCCTTTTGGTGTTTTACTTGAACATGTTATTTGTAGTGATAGCATTTTGGTGGATCAAAATAAAATTTCTATAATCTTGAGTAGCTACCAAATGTTATTTCCACATTTAGGATACTACCAAAAATTTATCAAAGGTTACACAATGATATAATATCTAATATAATATTTATTTTGAAAGAATGATAAGTTTGTATGGACATCTAAATACCAAATAGCTTTATTGAACTCAAATAATGACTGGTCACTATGCCTATACTTGTTTTCCTAGACTGGACTAAGTCATTTCATGTAATTTAGATGCTTTGGTAAATGCAGTTGGTTTAGTACTTACACAACCTAGAGATGGTATGCTTGATCATCCCATTCACTTTTCTAGCCAAAAATTATCTGATGTAGAGAAAAATTATACAACCACAAAATAGAAAACATTAGCCATTCTGTTTGCATTGCAAATATTTTGGCACTATCTTCTAGTGACACCATTCAAAGTTTTTATGGACCATAAATATCTAAGTTACTTGGTCAAAAAACTAATGCTAAGAGGAAAAATATCTCACTAGCTGATGTTGATTTAGGAATTTCAATTTTGAATAAATATAAAACTAGGTAGAGAAAATGTGAGACCTAAGCACCTCAATTAAATTTTAAATGGTGAAGAACTAAAATAACTATAAGAATATTCACCTGATGTGCATCTCTTATAAAATTTGAGCTAATGAGGCACAATTTAATATGTTTGCCTTATGCACTACTAACAAACTCCCAAGCATAGAAATCAGTAGCCTCACCCTCCAAGTAACCTTTTATCCTCTATCTCTCTTTGCCTATAAAAGGAGGGGAGTAGGTGGTGAAAGGGATCCATTATCACAAGCATTATTACACACAAGTATTCAAGCTTTCCAACATCTAATCTTCTTTTAGCAACTCAACAACAATAAAAGAGACCCGAACCTCTACCAAATTTACTTTTGAGGCCAAAGTACTATTACTCTAGCAAAATTTCCCCAACCTTCAACCATCAACCATCTAACAAGCTACAAGTATATTCTACTTATTCTTTGTTTCATTGGATTTTTAACCCTTTGAATTGATCATCCCTATCTTCACCTTATTTTCTAACCTCTAAATCCTTAAAATAACCATTATCAGACCATTAACCCATTTTTTAACTCTTTTATGAGTACTTTTAGAAATCCATAGGTAATCATTGATGATTAGTATAACCACTAACAATCACCCCCAACCATCGATGATTAGCCAATCATCAATGGTTAGCTTAACCATTGATGGTTAACCAATTCATCAATGATAATTATGGTATAAAATAATAGCAAGTTATTTTTAGCCCCTTAACCCTAACCAAACCTAACTTTCTATGTTCCTGCCTATTCATAGACCCTTTTTTGATTTTCTAAACCTGAATTCACCCACTTTAGCATGAGTATTGACCTACTTTTTCTATATTTAGTCATTTTATTTAACAAGAATTCTACTTTATTCTTGTATTAAATTTCATTTTCTTTATCCAAGTACCTTACTTTTATCTGTTTCAACTTAATTATTATTAAGAGTGGATTGACAGCCTCTTAGCAAGATCACACTTCTTAGATCTAGCTCACATGAGGAAATCCACCTAACTATCATACTAACAACCCCTTTGTTAGTGATTTATTATCTATATATTATTCCTTCCAAGCCAAATAGGAGTTCCCCATCTTCTTATATATTACGCATGCATCACCAACTAGGTATTTATACCATACCCTTATTACTAGTTTCTTATCTTCTTTCAAAATTAAGAAATGAGAAGAAATTAAGAAAAACATGCATAAAGGAAGAGAAGAAGAAAAAGAATGAAGAAGAAAAACAATAAGAAATACAGTAAGCTAAGGAAGTAAAGGCATCTAAAAATGCCAATGATCTAGAGTCACACTTGTAGAAGGCTCAATAAATATCCCAACAAGCACATGAAGCAGCCACTACACAACAACAAGTGAAAGAAGAGAGAAATAAAAGGAAAAAGAAGAAGAACAAAAATGCCAACAAGACAAAATAACCTAAGCACAATAATAGGTAGAGAAAACTACCAAGATAAAAATAGGAAGTGCATACACAAATACAAGCTTAGGCACATGCCCAAGCTATGAAAAAATAAGAATTAAAGAATAAATAAGAAGAGGAACATAGTAAAAGCAAGAACAATAGAAAAAGTAAAAGAAAGAAGAAGAGAGAAAGAAGAAAGAGAAAGGAAGCTGAAGAGAAAAAAAAAAGGAAGAGGAAGAGAAGAGGAAGGAAGAGGACTAGAGAAGGTAGGAAGTAGAGAAGAATAAGAAACAAGAAGAGGAGGAGAAAAAGAAGATGGAGTAAGAAGCTAGGAAGAGAAAATAAGAAGCAAAGGCTAGACAGAAGAAGGCTAAAGATGTTACACAATAAGTAAATTTGGTATCAAAGGCCATAACATAGTAGAAATAGCCCATTATAATATAGGCATAATCTCAGTTGCCATAAGCTCCACTAGGAGGTATATGGCTCTAGGATGTTTCAAAAGTCACTATTTGGTGCATCACTTTCTCCCTTCCTCTAGCCACCATGGCATGATAGGATCCTACAATAGTATCTAGCACATTAGCAGCTATTTTAATCAATTAGGAAGCATCTTTGGATGTCTCTCACCTAACCTTGAAGAAACAACTGGAAGAAGCCACAACATTTCAAGAATATATCATATAAAAGATAACCTCTATAGAGCAAGAGAAGAACCAAGCAAAGGTTAAGAACATCAAACTATGGGTGTGATTACAAAAATTAGTGAAGTCCATTAAAGACACTTATCTATCTTTGACTTAATGAGTCATCGATGAAAAAATCATGTCGTATCATAGCAGGTTAATGACCCTAGTAGTATAGATTACTAAAGATTGGTGTACCATGAAATAAATCTGTGCACTTGGAAACTTAGGATAAAATGTGAAGAATGATACCATGACTTTGATTACTCTACTAGATGATTATCAAATTATGATGGACATTGAAACCATTTAATCACATCAACTTACATGTAGTCTTCTAGATTAGAAGTAGTAGTTAGATAATTCCTTGACCATATCTAGCGTAGACTTCAATACAACTACCATAGCTCATGTAGCTATGCATAGTCCAACTACATCAAATGATGAAACTAAACTTTCTCTCTAATAATCATTTAATGTTTGAGATAATGTGTGAGACTAACTTATTAACTAGTAACAAGACTTTCAATGTAGTGAATTTTCAAGGGAACAAGTAGAGAGACATGTAAAAAAGCTAGACCGATTGAGAGTAGAGATCTAATTAAAGGTCAGCAATATAAGAGCCCATGTAAGTTTTACATATAAAAAGGACTTAAAATAACTCATCAATAGTTATAGACTAATGTGCATCTTGATTCACATGGTTCAAGAAGTCATGCTAGACTAGGATGTGTTTAATACTGACTTAGATCCACTCTATAGTGAGGTAACTCTGATGCTCAAGGTTCTTGTGTACATACCACCCTATTAAATCTAACAAGCAATTACACAACACATAACTTCTTAGATAGAGGTAAAGGATCTTATTGTCCATATTTTTCCCTAAAAAACACCACCACCTTCAATTTGAGTATTGTGTAATGTGCAAGTTTTTAAATTTTTTTGTATAATTGTAAACAACTTTTTTGTATTGGTGATGACTAATGAGACAAGTAGGAATGGGATGATTGAAAACCCATAAAGGGATACCATATAGTTACACCAACCTATTAAAAACTTATAAGGAGGTAGGTTAGTATGTTGCTTAGTTGAAAACCTAAAAAGGTGGTTAAGTAGTGCATAAGATGTGAAAACTAGAAACAACTCCTTGAGTGATAAATACAACTCTTGCTAGTCTACTCACATTTTTAGCTTCTACCCTTAGTGCACAAATAGATGAACCTATGATTTTTTCTTAGGATGAGACAACACTTTAATATTAGGAAAGTCTTGGGAGAATAAAAATAGATAAGAAAGTCATTCAAGGATATTCTTTTGAATATTCATGCATTATATATGAAGTTTTTGGCTAATGTATTTTGTCCTATCATCTTAACTTGTGAAAGGATAGAAGGTGAACAGTTTCCTCATTTTCGTTCCAATGTATGAAGAAGAATATGAATAGTCAAGAACTGTAATGACTATAAATATGTATACTTATAGGAAGAAGTTGATGACCTTTTACTGAGATCAATATAGACTTTTTGGTTCATGGTTACATGTCAAATATTTTATGTTAATCCTTGTTTGTGTTATCATGTTTAATGCTTTGGTATTATCTATTTTAATGTAATAGTGATGATCTATACCTTTCAAGAACTCTTGTTTAATCTTATTTTCTACCTTTCACATAATCTTTCACTTTTATCATGCTTCAGATTTTCATGAATTCACAACACTATCCTACGTCAATTAATAAGACTTAGCTATCCTCATCCTTAGCATGTTCTATTGAATTAATAACCTCTACTAATAAACATGAGTTTTATATATCTCATCAAATTATGTGAAAAAAAAAATCAACATCCAAATCAACCATGAAACCTCATGATAAAGGTAGAAATGAAAGAACACTTTCTTAAAAAGGTACCTAGGTTAATGTAATGAGTTTAATACATTTAGATTCACCATTTATGTTTGTAGAACTACCTCTAAATGTTAGTGAATTAAAGAGTAAGACCAATAACTCTTAAATTAATTATCAATCTCATCCTGCTAGGCATTTTATAACTATTATATCCCAAATTTTCACCCTTAAGAGGGTGTTTCAATCCCTCTCAAATTGAGCTATGTAATTATATTGATCTTAGGTTTTGGGTGAGATTTAGGTGAACTAAACCTCTATATTATAGGGCTAACTCCCTTTGATGTATAAATTAGGCTCTACTACTCTACTAAATTTTAAAGTAAAAGGGATAAGGCTAACATGAAATAAAACTTAACTAATGGGGTGATATACTAGATTAGTTGATGACTACCAACTAGCTACATGTGCACATGTAGACTGAGAGACTAACCTTAACATACACTACTCCTAATCTGAATCTATCACATAAACACTTCAATGTGGAGGTTGTGATACATGTTTAGGATAAGAAGACTAATCAAGAGGTCATAGAATGACACTAATGAATAAACATATTCACTCAACCCTCACACTTCACCTGAACACTTCACATGACCTACAAAATAAGCTTTCAAACTACATATAGGTGTAAAAATATGATAACATGCAAAGGAAAGCTAGGAAAATCACTTGATAAGATCAACCATCCATGTATACACACTAAGTATAGTTATATAAGGAGGTAAAACTAGTAGTCTTTCATTGATCAAAGTCTTACAAATGGATAGGAATTTTCCATACCTAGGTGGAAGATCCATACAAATCCAAACAAGACTACATTTATAGAGAATGAGATTAGAGAGATACATGGTGTATAAGAGAGTCATTGAAAAGTGTCAATAAAGAGTTAAAATAAAGAATGAATTTGGAAAATAGTTTCATAACATCTTCAATGACATGTGTTGCTTTCTTGAATATGCATCATATTGGAAATGTTGTAGGAGATTTTCCATTTACTTGACACCTCTTAATTCTTCTTTAAACTACATTCTTCTTGGATTTGAAAGTGATAAGTGGCATTATTGATCATTAATTCATATTAAACTAATATTTTCCCTTAGTTTTGACACCTTGCATCAGTTTTAAAACCTTCTTATACTAACATTACAATGATGATCACACTTTCTTAGGTGTTTTGAAACCCAATTGGTCTTATTATGCCTCTCTCACTCAACAACCTTAAATCATTATTATATCCTTATAAATATAATTATTATCCATGAGATACCTATCTATTTATTTAAAAACCTAAATCAACTCCTTTTGATACATCAATCACTCTCTAACACTTCATTTTGCACCTAAAGCCCATACCTGTCCTCAATTCCTTGGAGCTCTCAAAACACACAAAGTTTCTTGTGTAGAACAATATAAAAATGATATTTATAAAATAGGAATATATTTTAGTACCCAATATTCTCTTTCATCTATATGTAAAATTTCATGATTGGACATTAAGTGTAAGTACACTTACTCCACCTATTTCACTCTTCAATTAGCCTTTAACTAGGTCTCTAAGCCTAGAAATTGAGATTTGGCTCCATTGACCTCCCACATGTATTAAACCTAAAAAATATGTTTTATTAAATTTAGGTACCTCCAAATCATGCTCCATGTAAAATTTTAGGCTTTAGAACTTTGTGTAGGTGCATGAACCAAGAAATGGCCAAAATCCTAGTCTTTCATAAGCATTCTCATACTACCTTCAAGAAGCATACTTTTAGGAGATCATATAGGGTCAAATGTATGTATTTTTAACCTAATTATATAAAAAACACCTTAATACACCTTCTCTAATAGTTTACATCTATCAAGGAGATCAAACACCCTATTTTGAGTCCAAAACCTTACAAGAATACAATATTTAATGCATCCATATGGGTGAAAATACAATAAAATATCACGTAAATGGTGTTCCTAGAGTGATG
Source organism: Torreya grandis (assembly GCA_037957365.1). Lineage (NCBI taxonomy): Eukaryota > Viridiplantae > Streptophyta > Pinopsida > Cupressales > Taxaceae > Torreya > Torreya grandis. The sequence goes on along the minus strand of JARHVA010002097.1, from coordinate 390,664 downwards.
AATTATTTTCAGGTGTTATAAAGGTAAATTAAAATCATTTTGAGTGTTTATAAACACTATCTCTCTCATCAGGTCATTTCTAGTCTTCTTGGTAGCTTGAAACATGCTTATCATCTTAGTGATGATTTATAAATATTGAGGCCTTAATAAATGAAATAATGAAAAAAATAAGTATAAAAAGGGTATCTAACATTCCAAATTATATTATTTTTCCATGAAAATACTTTGTACAGTTCTGAGCTTGAGAAGATGTCTCTTGGGATAGTAACCCTATAATTATGAGGTTAAGAGAGAAAAAAATGAGTGAAAAGGGGTAAAAGTGCTTGGTTTTAATTTAAAACACCTCAGTAAGGTATATATCACCTATATTTCCATATTTAAATGGTATTATTACCATTATTAATTATTATACCTCCTGAAACATCTATTAGCTCATATTAGGGTTTAAAGCACATCATACACTCTTAACCATAACAACTTATTTAAGCATTTCATTTCTTTCCTAGTGAGTTAAAGATCATGAAATAAAAATATAACATATTAATAATTATCCTAATCTTTCAATATTTAAACTCTCCTCAAACATGCATTTCTTCCACACATTCATGTATAGGTTTGTGAGTGTTCATTCAGGCTTGCTAAGCCTAAAGGAAAGATCATGTAGGCCTAGAAGATTCCAAATACATATTATTAAGCAAGGAAGTATCCAATAGGTAAAATTATATCTTCATTATATTATCAAATTATTTACATATTCAATAAGGGCTCAAGTTTCTCAAATTTGACCATTCCTCATGTAGGTGTCATTGGGGTATATGATCGCAAGTTAAAGATATGCCTTCTCTTTATATCACTCTCTTATATTATTTACAGTATTCATTGGTCTCTAGGGATTACATAAGTCCTAATTATATATCTAAACCCCAAATCTAATTCATACATTTCATATTCACTTTCAATCTTAAAAATTAACTTAAATTTCTCAAGAAGACCTATAAGTGGCATTGTTGGCTCCTTGGATATTAGACATTGAGATTTAAGACCTCCTTATTAGATTTGAATTTTTTAAATCCTATATTATATATAAAACCTTATATATTATCTCTATGACCTCTTCCAATCTCTTAACCATTCATATTCACCCCACAATTATGCTTTTCGCAACTCCATTTTCTAATAGGCATGTAGGTGTCATTTTTAGCCTCTTTGACTATATTTTGGAGTTTAGGGACTTTTTATAGGTATTTTAGCATTTTAATGGTCTATTTTAGAGTTTTGATAATTTTTTGTGTTTTTTTGACTCTCTACAAACTTCTTCAAGACCTTAAACTATCAAATTTATATATCTTCTCTATCAAATCCATCTAAGACATGAATGTAAGTGTTCAAGGGGTTGATATTTTTAATCATTACCAAACTAGGAATTATCATCATTCACATATCTTGAATCCAATATTTTCATCTCTCTTGGAACTTGATCACTTGGGTCTTCAAAACTCAGTCTCATAGTGCATAGTTCATTGCATTTCACATGAAAATAAATCTACAGGTTTTTAGACTTGTAGATCTACATTTTAACTGCTTAGGACCTTTCATGATGTTTTTTTTAATCTTCTCAACCATAATAATGATTTCATAATACCTTAAAACACTTTTTAATTAGGTTGTGAGCCTCATACATCTTTGATAATGTAGGGTTATACCTTTTCAAGTCATTTTTGTGCAGGAAGCTTAGACACAGTCCTTAATGTGAGTCATGATGTGACTTCTTGGAGAGATGGTATGAAGTGACCATTCATGTTGGATATATATTAATTTAGTGATAATATGATGAAAAAAATTATACAATCACTTGTATGCATTAAAACCTATAGTAACTTCAAAACCTTAAGTGCAAACTTGTAACTTCACCCTATTAAGGTCTTTTGCTCACTCTCCAATGCCATATATGCCAAAAGTATGAAAGGTAAAAGTTATATAAGGTTTATTTATCCCTAAAAAGTCTTTTAAAATACTCACTCTATCTTCACTATCTCATTCATGCATCAACCATGCTCAAAATTTAGACCTTGGGTTTTGCTAGGGTTTAAGACCACCCAAGAGTCTTAGTGATTATTCATAAAGGAAAGGGAACCAATATTATAATCAATATAAAAAATATAAGTTACATTAGACCCAATTCATACAATCACAAGTTAAACTCATCACTGTCTCTCCGTTGGCTATACTAAGCACATGAATTTGACCATTACTAGTCTGTCAAAAAGTTGGTGGAGGTTCGAATGTAATATTTGGCTTCTCAGGACCTATAAAAGATTTTTATCCATGTAAATTAATTTAGTAATGTTAAGATACACTTTTAATATGTTTTCACCTAAATATGGATCCTTTAAGTCTATATAAGTGCCTAAAACTACTTTCTTTGGAGTGATTCTCTCTCTTTTATACATTAAACCTACAAAACTAATTATGATCTAACATTCTTCACATATATGAATTTAAATAAATCGTTCACAATATTTGAAAAGTATGATGTATATATATTTCATTTTTATTAGCTTTTACATGTGTTGGTATTAGTTACATGCACCTTTCCCTTGCATGACACTTACCTTAAACTCAATAAAATAACCTTAACTTATCAAAACATGTATAAAATGCTCATGAAAGGTTTTCAAAGAGTGATATTACTTTGAGATAAAATTAAGAACCTTTGACACCTTTTGGATAAAATTTATCACATCATGGTATGAATAGACTAACACAAGACTTAAAAAGGATCATTACCTTAAACTTGTCAAAACAACCTTAAATTATGCTAATAAGACCTTAAAAGCATTATTTTAAGACCTCAAAAGGCATAGATGGTTATGAACAAGGTTATAAAACATGAAAATTAATTTTTCTTGTGAAATTGGTCTATCGTAGCCAAAATTTGGCTAACATCTTTGGTAGTCTCCTTGGGATTATTGCTTTCTAAGCATATTAGAATAGTTGCCTAGTCCATCCATTAGGCATGGAATCATATCTCACTCAAATTGAGACATAATAATACCTTGAACAAGATGACAAACTAAAAACACCTTCTAACACATAACACACACAAACAACCAAAGTAGAATAAGACAAAACAAACCAACACTTATGCTAATAAAAAACTTAGGGAAGATAAGACATAAGTAATCTATTATACACAACTAATATCAACATATCTTCTTTATATAGGATCTAATGTAAAGCTACTGAGATCACCATACTCCCATGAAATTATATTTTCACATCATGAGTAGAGTCTAATTATTCATTGTTCATGGAGTGAGAGATTCCACATGCATTCAAAGATGTTAGAAAGATTGTAGTCTCTTTGACTAGAAATCATACCTTCTTGCTTCATTCCCTTGTTCATGAATTGATTATGTGAGTCAAGGTCTAAATCATAGTCATTCTAAAATTGGCTGATTGACACAAAAAATCTCATTAAAAGGTTACTCTTGATCAAGATGAATAATATTAAATGGGACTTGTGGTATGTTTGTAGGGTTAGCTTCAAGGAGAAGTGCATCTTGTTTCTTAAGATCTTGAGGATAGTAAAACTTAGTTTCCTTTTCCAAGAGTTAATAACTAAATGTAAATGAATTGAGAGTTTGATAACCTTATTTAAGAACATCAAACAAGTCATGTTCAAAAGAAGTAGCCTCTTAGAGTGGAAAGATTGGAGAGATACCTTGCTCTTGCTTGGTGATTTACTTGAAAAAACTACTTTCTTCAATCTGAATCAAACCATAGCCTCTCTATAAAATAATGTAACTTTCTCTTATAAATTTAAATAAGACCTCTAATTTAACTTCACATGATTCTAGTTTAATTGGTCCTTAAATTTTGATAGGAGTTAATATAGAGGTAGTCATAACATAATTTGATAAGGAATTAGAGATTGTACCTATTTAACCATGCTCTTGGTATTTAAAAAATATTTTTTACACATCTATTTGATATTTAGGATCTTGTTCTTAAATTTTAATAACTTTATCATCTTGTACTCCATCATGGTCACCTTTCTCTTTAAATTCAAAGGATAATTTACATATCTCTTCACCAAGAGGTGTTACAATGATAATTTTTTCATTGCATATATTTAAAGTGTCCTCATTGTATCCTTATTAAGATTTATCTATAGATAAAACTTATATTTCTTCCTCAAGGAGGGGTTTCTCATCTTCACAAACTAATTTTGATCTCTCATGATCAATGAGATTTTTCTTCTCTTCCCTCCATTCACTAATGAATCCATCTATATTTGGAATGTGTTGGATTTAAAATTTATCTATAAGGGTTTCATTCTTCATTTTAATGCTCATTTTAATTAAATTCCAAGATGGTAAAGTCTTAAGGTTATCAATATTGTCAACAAGGATTTATTATTTACCTTGGATTCCTTCTTGAATTTATTTCCAAGATGGGAAGGATTTAGGCTCTTAAGGAGGGATGGGAAGGGATTGAATAGGTTAATATTATTCCATGATCTCAACTCCCTAATTTAATCTTGTTCCACTTTATTTATCCCATGATTTCACCACTTGTTTCCAACTTGGCATCTTAAATGACTTCTTGGGGGGTTTTAAGGAAGAGTAGTGGAGTTTTGTGCCAAGATAGCTTCATTAGTTTTCTTCCAAGTAGGAATCAAACTCTCCAATTATGATTTATCTTGATTATTAAATTTTTAAAAAATAACCTCTTTCTTCTTTTCAATGTTCTTTTGGATTTATTTCCATGATGGGAAGGCTTAAGGCATATGTGAAGGGATTGAAATGCTTTTAGGCTCTCTTTGTTTGGCCTTTCAAGAAAGAATGGGTGGAAAAAATGAGGGATGGAGTAGTATATGATGTGGCACATGAGGTTGATAGCATTAAACCTATTTCCATTATGAATTATTAGTTTATCCTCTATGTCTTAAATTAGGCCACTTATGTATATCATGTCATTTATGAGTCTTTTCCAATTTTCTCTCTCAATAGTTGTCCACTCTCTCTTTATCATCTGTAATGAGTATCTAAAATTTTGAATGAGATGACTAGGAACACTTTGGCCATAACACCTTTTTGTGTTGAGCACTACCATATACCTATTATATCCCAATATATTTTTCTTAAAACTTGAGAAAGACTAATTTAAAAAGTGGATATGTTGATTAGGGGTAGCATGGTCTTGAAAAGGCTAATTATAGGGATGAAAAGGATACCAAAGAGGTGAAATATCTTGGTATGATTGTTGAGGTAAAGAAGGAGGGTAATACTCTTGATAATAAGGATGATAAGAAGCAGAATACTATTGATAAGTGTGAACAAACTAGTGACAAGGATTAACATGAGTTTGATATAGCTCATCAACTTTTGTGAAATAAAAATAAACATCTAACTCAGTCATGAAACCTCATAATAAAGGTAGAAATAAAATAACACTTAAAAAAGTACTTGGGATTCTATAACCAATTGAGTACATTCAAAATTACCATTGATGTTTGTCAAACTACTTACAAAGGATGGTGTATTGAAGAGAAATACCAAAAAATCTTCAATTTATTGTCAATCTCATCCCACTAGGTGTGTTATAACTATTATAGATCAAATATACACCCTTGAGAGGGTGTTTTAATCCTTCAACTTGAGCTATGAAATGGGAGTAATCCTAAGATGTGGGTGACCTTTAGGTGGACCAAAACTCTAGATTATAAGGATAGCTCCCATTGATGTATCAATTATGCTCTAATACTATACTAAATTACAAAGGAAAAGGGAGAAGAATAACATGAAAAAAAACATAACTAATGGGATGATCATTGTCAACTAGCTGCATGTACACATGTAGACCAAGAGACTAACCTTAACATACACTACTCCTAATCCAAATATCTCACATAATCACTTCAATGTGGAGGTTGTGATAGATGTTTAATCTAGGAGGACTAATCAAGAAGTCATAGAATGATACTAATGAGTATGTCTATTCATATAATGACACTCATGAATAGACATACTCACTCAACCCTCACACTTGACTTGAACACTTCACATGACCTATAAAAGAAGCTTTTAAATTACATATATGTGTTAGAATATGATAAAATGCCAAGGAAGGGTAAGTAAATCACTTGAAAATATCAACCATCTACACACACACACACACACACACACACACACACACACACACACACACACACACACACACACACACACACACACACACACTAAGTATAATCATATAAGGAGGTAAAACTAGTATTATTTCATTAATCAAAGGCATAAAAATGGGTAGGGATTCACCATACCTAGGTGGACTATCCATACAAAGCCAAATAAGGTTAAATTTATAAAGAATGAGAGGAGAGAGAGATATGGCATAAAAGAGAGTCATAATAAGGGTCAAGAAATAGTTAAAACTAATAAGGAAGTTAGAGAATAGTTTTATAAGATCTTCAATGATGTGTTGTTTTTTTGAAGATGCATCATCTTGGAAATGGAATTGGATTTTCTCTATTTACTTGACACCTCTTGTTTCTTCTTTAAAATGCCATATTCTTAGCTTCGAAAGTCATAAGTGGACTTATTTATCATAAAATCATATTGAACTACTCTATACCTATATTATTGACACATTAAATTAGTTTTAGAACCTCCTTATATTGACATTGTAATGATGATCACACCTTCTTAGGTGTCTTGAAACCCAATTGGTCTTACTATGCCTCTCTCACTCAAAATACTTAAATCTTGATTCTATCCTTATGAATGAAATTATTATCCATGAGAGGCATCTCTATGTCTTGACAAACTTGAATCAAATCCCTTGGATACATCAAACACTCTTTAACACTTAATTTTGGACCTAAATCCCATACTTGACCTCAATTCCTTGTAACCCTCAAAACACACAAAGCTCCTTGTGTATAAAAATATATAGATGATCTTAAGAAAAAAAGCAAATATTTGAGTACCCAGTATGCTCTTACATCTATGTGCAAAATTTCATGACTAGATGGTAAGTGAAAGTACACTTAATCTATATGCAAAGGGAAATTCAACTGATCTATAAATCAATCCTAGCTTGGAGAAGATAAATCCTACTTAAACTTATAATTATTGATACATTATATATTTAGGGTCATGAACAAAATGTATATATTAGACTCAACCAAGGGATCTCTTCCCATAATAATATCACTAAGGAGGGTTCCAAAGCCTTTAGTCAAGCAAAACTATGTAATAACCCTAACTAGGTCCTATGTTTTCATGTTCACAAATGTAAATGATAATGAAAGTAAATTCTAATCTAGTGCTCACAAAATATTATGGCACAAAGTGGGGGTAATAAACATTAAAAGTAAACATGCATAGAAGACATGCACTCATGCCAATGTATACATAATCTTAATGCATGGGAGAGAAGTACAAATTCATATTTATCTACTCTTATAAAGGAGGAATAAAGTTAGGATAATTACCTTTGAAGATGAACCCATCGAGCCTCAATCTCTCCCTTGGCCAAGGTGCTTCACAAAAGGTTTTTTTGGTATGTAATGATTACAAGGGTAAATTAGTTCTAGGCTACATAACCTATCTATGCATCTAAAAGTCTTCTCCAAAATACAAGATCCATATCTCTAAAGAAAGTATTAAAACCGTAAGCTATGTTCCTCAAGTAGAATGGTGGAAAATAAAATGCACAATATATATATATATATATATATATATCTTTTTATTCTCTTCTCCTGTAAATAAATAATGAAATAAATGTGTTTATATATATGAATCTAACCCTAGTCATTTCTGAAAGTTTAGTTGATAGGGTCAGCCCAATCGACTCTATATTATTATTGATAAAATAAAATTAGGTCTTGGTCTACATCATCCTAGGGCTAACCTAGACCCTAAATAAAAAATTTCAATTACAGTACAAGGTTGATGGGGCTGACATTGTATCATAAACCATAAAAAAGGATTTTAGGTTAGGGAAGGGATGATGAAGGTAGAAAAGGACTAGAGAAGGGTTAAAAAAGAGGCAAAGCTTAAGAGAATGTTTTTAGGAGATGTTTTTTTAGATATAAATTGGTAATTATATGAAATCAAAAATTCATCATGTCTATAAATAAATCTTAGTTTGAATAAGATAGAGCATACCTACACTTTCGATTGGGATACACTTGTTAAGTGGGAGTATGACTAATATGGGGATCCACTAGACTCGATTAGGGGATCACTTATCACAACATTTCATGATAGAAAGGGTTCCAAATATTATAGTATAACATAATAACACAATAACCTTAATGGAGTCCTAAGGTTTAAAACATTCACCTATTCTAATAAACATGGAAGTAAATCTAATCTAGTGCATACCAAAGCTTGTGGCACAATGTGGGGGTTAGAAATAATAAAACAAATAAACTAAACATGTATTATATGACATATACTCACGTCAATTTCTATGGAATACTAATAAAAATGCATTATCTATCTACTCTTACAAAGGATAAATAAAGTTATGAATACTTACCTTTGAAGACAAACCCACCAAGCCTCAATCTCTCCCTTGGCCAAGGTGATTAATAAGAGATTGTTGTGGTATATAAGGATAACCATGATAAATCAACTCTAGGCTACACAACTTATCTAAACATCCAAAAGACTTCTGCATAAGACAAGATATGTATCTTTAAAGATAGTATGGAACCATAAGCTTTATTCTTCAAGTATAATGGTCAATAAGCAGATGTTCATTCACACTTCTTCACTATTAATTTTTCTCATATGAAATGGTGGGAAATGAACTTATATATATATATATATATATATATATATATAGATATATATATAGATATAGGTATAGCTTGCCATAAATCCTCATAGGAACATCAGCTATATAGGGTTGACCCAATCAACCCAGTGTGTTGTTAGGGACAAATCAAATTGAAAGGCTAACAAGCTAAGAAAGTGAGAAATACCCCTATATATATATATATATATATATATATATATATATATATATATCTTTCCCTAAATCCTCATAAGAACATCAGCTATATAGGGTTGACCCAATCAACCCAGTGTGTTGTTAGGGACAAATCAGATTTAAAGGCTAACAAGATAAGAAAGTGAGAAATACCCCTAAACTATACTAGGTCAACCTAGTTGACCAAGTACATCTAAATGTTCAAAAGAGTGTTAAGGAAAGAATAGGAGGAATGGAAAGAGGTAAAGATTGGAATGGGTAGGACTGAGGAAAATAAGCTTAGTGTAAATGGTTTAACGAAACAAAATTGTAGATAGCTAGTGGCAAAAAGGATAATAATATTACAAAACACTAATGGTCTACACACCCCTTTTCTGGTCCACCCTTTAAGGCATGCACTCAGATAGATTGAGTCTCGACATGCTCCCATAATATATAAAGTGTTAATAATCAATAAAAGTTTGAAAATATTATCTGTATACATATACCCCACTCGAAGCTCATCACGTGTCATGTAAGTGTAACACAAGATGGTGCTTTACTATAGAACATGATAACACATAAAATTGATGATAAGTAAAGTGAAGTAGAAAATTAGATAAATTAAAGGACAAAATTGAAAAACACATACCTTTACATACCTTAGTACTATAGATAAAGAAGTAGATTGTAAGAAATGTGGAGGTGTCCAATGTAGAGAACACTAGACAAACCTATAGAAGTTAGTGTAAAAAAAGCCAAAAATAAAAAAAAATGTAAGATAGGCATATGATAGTGAAAAATAATATCTACATCATCATGAATCTAACACATTTTATGATTTGTAAAAAAGATGAGTAGAAAAAAAGATATAATCAAAATAAGGAATCTATAGGATAATAATTGAAAGATTTTGAATTTAGAAATGTGTTTTTAAATAGGGAAAAAGACAATTCATTTGTTATTTTGATTTGTGAGAGAAGGGAAAAAGAGATCTGGATAAAGAATAAGGTAGGATGGTGAGGAGATGACATACTAGACATGGAGAGGCTCTAGAGGTGGAAATAGGTGCACTGTAGGTTTAAAACTAAGAATCTTAAACCATTTTTTGAAATTTATATTGAATTAAGTGTAAATTCATTAGTTTTGAATTTTAAGCATTTCTAGATATCAAAATGAGGCAAAATTAGATTTTAGGAGTATAAAATAGGAAGATGGGAAATGGGTTTGGAGGGTTTAGGCAAAAAGCAATAAAATTGCACTTTTTCAAGAAAATGCAAGGGGTCAATAGGTAAAAAACACTAGGTTGACCTAGTCAACCTAGTAGGCTGGAAAATAAGCAGAATCCATAGTGCCAACCTAGTAGGTATGGGTTGACCCTGTACATTTTACAAGTTAAGGGCCTAGTTTGGAGTTGTTAGGTGGTCTGAAATGTCTAGAATGGAAACTCAAAACTAGGAAGGGGAAAATAAGGGGGTTGACTTAGATTTTTTGAGTCAACTAAGTGAAAAGGTAAGAAAATTTTAGTCAAACTAGTTTGACTAAAGAGCTAGAATGGGATGAAAAGGTTGAGAGAGGGCTAGAATGGCCCAAATGAACAAGCAAGGTCAAGAAGGATTGAGAAGGCTAAAAGTAAGATAAAATGAATAAAATAAATTAATGTAGGCTTGTTTTTTAATATAGAAATGTAAAAAATAATGTATTTTGACTAGACATGACATGAAAGAACTGATACATCCTTTGTTATTTCTTGGGTATAGGGACAATAAAGATTTTGGAGACTTGTGGATGTGGCATGGTTATCAGACTTGTTAGATAGGTTGTGAGATGGAGATAGGGTTAGACTAGGATCCATAGGTCTAGGTAGGATAATAGATCTATATTGGATCCCCCTGAATGATGACCTATTATTCATGTTCCTTAGTTGATGGGAATGATTAACTAACACCTTCAAATGGGAAGTAGATGGGATATAGTAGAGTTGGCTATCACAATAGAGGATGCCCATGCCATCTTGGGGATACCTATAGTAGGAGTGTAGGTGACCATAGGGATACCAAATAGTATAAAAGAGAGGAGATCCTTAGCCATGTGGGATAAAAGCTCAGAGATGATATTACAAGGTAGGAGAGTGAATATGTTTGATGTCTATACATCACATATTCTAGACATTAAAAAGGCTGTGATAGGTCTTGTGACACAGTGGGTAATATGTCACAAGTTAGATGGTAAGGTACCACTATTCATGATAGACTTGATTAGGATGATCTTAGAGGAACAAGTTCTATATGACCTAGGATCTATCATCTAGGTCTAGTTGGTACATGATATGTATGAGATGATAGTCAAAGGGCAGAGGACTATGGGGCCAATCATATTGCTGATAACTTAGATATATGAGAGGTTTAATATGTATCAACTGATTGGGCTACCCCATGTGATCAATGATAGGTTGCCTCAAGTGAGGAGATAAAGAGAGAACTAGGTAGTGCAAACCATGTCCCACATGCTAGAACTATAGTCAATGAGATGTATAGACATAGTGTGATATCCATATGAGCACATAATATTTATATGGATGAGTTGGGGCACAATTACACTAGTGACAACTAGGATAGAGGTGGTCACACACTATTTTTAGTGGAGAGATCCATATATAGTAGCATAGGTGCTAATATAGATGGTCTTACCTCATCTAGTAGTACCAATACTAATGCTCGAGTAGTGGCTAAGCATGTGAGGGAGTCACGGGGGAGGAGAGGATAAGGGCCACTAGTGGTGAGGTTGATACTAAGGCCATGTTGAGAGTGACCATAGACTATCAATCATGATGAAGAGTTAATTAAGAAGATAGGGATAGAAATTAGAGATATTAGATGTACCACTACTGATGTCATAGAGGGATGAGTAGTGGAAATTGAGGAAATGATGTCAATGGAGGTAGGAGGTATAGGAGAGAGTGAATAATATTACCATCCTAGATGACCCCATAGGTGAGATAAAGGAGATGATAGAGAGACTACTTAGATGCAAGTTGAGACTAACATGAGCTATGATATTTGAGTTTGAGCTAAGGAGGTATCCTATAGAGGAGGTGTTAGGAGGTCATGTAAATGGGGAGACTATGTTAGGTGGTCATGTAGATGGTGAGACCATAGTAGCTAAGATATAGATAGGTAAAAAAATGATTAATTGGTTTATTTAAGTTTTTATTTGGAAGTAAAGATAGATAGATAAATAGATATTATGAGATATAATAGTGATCTAATATATATCTTGAGGATTTTTTAGGTGTAGGTGATGAGGAGGAAGAGAGATGGGGGTCCCTAGTGAGGGTATCACTCTATGACATCTTATATGAGACTCTATAGCCATACGACCCCATGACACTAGAGGATTTGAGTGTACTATCTTCCCCAGCTTAGGCGAGTTGGTTTAGACTAGCTAGAGAGGTAGCAAGGTAGATATGAGAATAGAGGGACATGATACATCCACTAGTAATGACGGGTACTGAGGAGATACAAGCATGGTAGGCCCTAATAGATGAGAGAGCTATGCATCTGGTTATAGTCATGTAAATGATATAGATCTAGATCAAGCTAGTGGAGTTATAGATGCAAGAAGTGTACCTATAAGGATAGGTAGAGGGATTGAGATCTTAGATGGCCTCCTTAAAGTGTACCATTTGAAGGAGTAAAAATGAGGTCACAATAGGTAGCATGGCTAGGCCATGAGATAGACAAGATCGGACCCAACCATAGAGTTGGAGCATTATATATGGCTGTATATGTTGTATCAAACTTATGATATATATATATATATATATATATATATATATATATATATATATATATATATATATATATATATATATATATAATGTATGCATGTATGTATGTATGTATGTATATGATGGATCATTTTGGAATATTGGTGTTGGTTGTGTATGTTGTCCCTATGGGTTGATTCTATTTATTCATTATGTCTAAGGCTATGGATGTTTTGGATATATTTCTTTCTATCACATGTATTTAGATTTGTTGTATATGCTATAGGAAAAACACATGCATGGTTGAAAATAAATAGGCAAAAAAGGATTTGGAAAAATATAATCAATCAAGAAAATGTACTACACACTATTTCAAGCTAGGAAATGTGTAATAAAAAGAAATGACTAAGTATAAAGAACAAAAAAATGGCAAAACAAGATGGTAAAAAGGATTTTTTAAAAACCAATATGAAATATGTTTGCACCAAATTAAAACAATTAAAATCATACTAATATCATATTGGGAAGTATGAAAACAATATAATAAAATTTATGGTATGTAAAAGGGCACAAATGGTATAAAAAAATAAATTAATTAAGTCAATCAGTCATACTAAATCATGTTGGGAAGTATGAAATAAAAAACAAAATTTCAAAAGACTGGTCTTAAATTGGTCATACTAATTCAAGCTGGGAAGTATGAAAATTTTAAGAAATGGTTGTAATCTTACATGCACTTAGAAAATAAGAAGATAAAAAGAAAAATAGAAATTAATTAAGCATAAAACATAATAAATCAAGATGGTAAGAATGTAAAATGATGTGTAACTTCATAATCAATCAAATCTTATCTCAAATTTGATGCATGTAATTTGGATGGTGACTTGGGTATTGGAAAATTTTGAAAGCAGGGTTGGATCCTATCCATAATCCTACAATATGAATCAAATAAGAGAACACCAATAGGGTAGAATAAATAGGAAAATTTGGTAATAAGAGGATGTGGGTAATAGGAAGGAAAATATGGTAATTTGTGAGGATGGTTAGGTCCTATTTGCGGTCTTTTAATGTAACTCACAAATGAAATCCCAAAGGGAGTGATCAATAGACAAAATAATATTTCTTAAGAATAAATATAAGGGAAATAATGAGTGGAAAATGGATTATAAAAATCAAGACTTAAGCATCTTATGAGAAGACCTTAGGAGGCAAGAGGCATACTAAGGACATGAAAAGACACTAAGTGACTAGTGGTCATTTATGTACAAAGGAAACCTATTCGCTATAGACACAAAGCTTTGTAGGAAAATAGGTGTGATAGTAAGATCAAATCATTAAGTTATATTTATACAAGGAAAATTAAAATAGACCTACCTTCTCATGATGTGTTCCCCATTCGAGGACCCTTTACAGAGCCATCATTCTATTATGAAGATTGGGTACTTGCATGAGAAAATGGGTAGGACAAAATTATTTTTTGTTCTCATCTTATAATTTACTACCTACCACACCCCAAAATACCTTGACTCTATCATGTGGTCAACTTTGGAGTTTGAGATTTGACTAGAATAAGGAGATGTGCTTTGAATCATGTCTTTTAGTGTGATTTGACTTTTAATATTATTTTTTCCTTTTATTTAAATTATTTGGATTTTAACATTATTTTGAAGTTTTTTTAAGATTCCTCTTTCATATGGATTTAGAATGACTAATCATGAGAGAGATAGTGATACACATGAATGAGTTATAAGTTAAGGCTAAAGGAATCTAAGTAACTAGAGACAAAGACTAACTAGGACATTTAGGCTTAATAATGAACTAGCATGTGATCTCAAGTCTAAACCATGTATATGCTTAGTTTGCAAAAAAAGGAAGAAGTAAAAAGGAGATATAAATTAGATCAATAAAAGGAATGTATAATGATATAGATTATTTTCTAACTGATCACATGGTAAAGGGAGATAATAACCAAGGGGAATAAGGTTTGTATAACCAAATCACCATGACAAATTATCTATGAAAAATAAGAATAAGAAAGCAAAACAATCCTAAAGATACAAGAAAGAGAGTTTTGAGAAATCCTCTAGGGGAAAAGGGGAAAGCAATAATAAATAAAAGACAATCATATGTGAAAATAAATGATAATATGAACAAGATATGGTACAAAAAGTAAGAAATCATGATATACGAGATTGCAAAAAGTTGACATAGTATCAAATGATATAACATATAAAAATAAGATTGGATACATGTCCAATCCAATATGAAATTGTGAAATCATAATGCATGTGATCATAAATATTGGTAAATCTATCCACACATTATCTGATACATAGGAATAGTATCTATGAAGCTATAGTTAAACTATTGCTAAGGTTTCATCAATCTTTAATAAATATTAGGAAATACTTCTTTTCTAATCTCCTCAACTAAAATGTAAGAATGTTTGAAGGATCATGATGAGGATTAAAATTAGGCAAATTATGGTCAATAAAATTCATGGGGGCAGGCTCTATAGGAGATACAAGAATCACTAGTGGAGAAGAATCCATAGGTGAAGGACTCACAGGTGGAGAAGGATCCCCAGGTGAGGGAAGGCCCACAAGTGAAGGAATAACAAGTGGAAGTATATAAGGTGGTGAAGGGACCACATTAGGGGATGAAACCACTATAGTTATAGCCATGGGAGAATAATGAGAAGACTTCTTATGAGAATGACCTCTGGTAGGAACAGAAGAATGTCCAATGGTAGGAACAGAAGAATGTCCAAGAATGTATATAAGCTGGTTTTTGAGATGTTATTATAGGATGCAAAAATGATTAGTGTGATGGGTGATACATAGATGCCATAGAGAATATACCTCACCATACTTGGGTAAATATTTAGGAAGTGTCTTTAGGGGACATATGGACTTGTTTGATGATGGGGAATAAGGATGCAAGGTATCAATATATTGTTGTAACTTATGACAATGGGTGGAAGAATGGTTCTCTATCCCATGGAAGCAACATATATGCCTGTGATGGGTTTTAGGAGAAGCACTCATGGAAGGAGTGAAAATAGGAGTGGAATAAGCTAAATAAAAATCATCATCCCATTTTTTAGGCATATGAGCCATCTTATGTAAGGGAAGAAACTATCACCAAGGGAAGTTGATGATGAAGAAGGAATAAAACTAGGCTCAACGAAAGGAGAAATAACATTAGAAATAGGGGTAGGATAAATAATATTAGGATCAAGAATAATATCAAGTATAGTATGAGTGAGAGGCTCAACTATAGTAGGATCTATTGAGGGAGGGGTGGGATCTATATAAGGTCCAAGGAGAGTCTCACTAACCTTAGGGGTAAACTAGCTATGAGGGTCAGGGTACCTAGTAAAATGGTAAGGCTTGATCATAGCATGATCCATGAGCACAGTCCTACATGGATCCTTATAAATTGGATGTGTTAGTGCCATATCTACCCTAAAATAAAATGGATAAATACAAAAATTAGGAACTATAAGTGAAGGAAAATTATGAGATGAAATAAAATACTCAAGTAAAAAAGAATGATAATAGACAATCTCAGCATCATGGGCCTATAGAAGACCACCTAAAAATGGATCATCTAAGGAATAACCATCATCATAATCCAGGGTGTGAAGATAAATGACATAGGTAGGATAACTTTTTCATTTGATAAATCATGGTGAATATAATGCCTAGTCTTCGTCAAGATTATGGGAATGCCATTGCAAAGAGGTTTATGAGAGTGAGGTTGTAAGGAAGTAGGAAGCTAAAAGATGAGATGAGGTGAGAGATCAAAAGTTTTTATCTTTAATTAAATCTCATTAGGATCATCATCATCAAAATCTAAAAGGTTAGGAGGAATTTTACCAATGAGCTCAAGATGCCCATTGTAACCTCAGGTTGAATTGATAGGAAAGTTAAAATGTTGAGAATCATGAAATGAAACACTTGACAAAGGCTCAAGATTAGGAATCTTGAAGACACCGTGATCTTAGAATTGTTCAAAATTCCAAGGGCTAGTGTCACCCTAAATCTTATAAATGGCTCCATTGTGAGGGAATTTAGTGCATTGGTAGGCAGAGGAAGCAATAGATCTCATGTGGTGATTCCATGTCCTACTAAAAAAGATATTATAATAAAGGGGGAAATAAATATCATCACCTTCACATGAATGGTGATAGGTGGGATGGTAATTGGAATCCACATGCAACCTAGAGGAGGCATTTTCCTTATATCATATCCTTGGCATTTGTTGTGTGTAGACTTGAGATTACATTTGGAATACCCAAGGGTCTTAATGAAATTGAGAGAAGTGACACACATACCAGAACCCTCATCAATCAATGGACACTTGAATTATATATCACCTATTTGGATGCTAATGAATAAAAGAGGATAATCCACATGAATTAGAATCTCATCAAAATCATAGAATCTATGGGAAAATTTAGAGAAAGAGAAATGTCTATGGTTTTGTCAATGTTTATAGACATCTATTCACATTTTTATAAAATACTATCTTTGAAACTAGATAAATTTACTTCCCATCCTACTAGGGGAGGATTAGGGACATTCATCTTGAATAGGAGTTACATGAGATGGCTTATATGATGTGGAGAAGTCTTCATAAGTTCAATGAATGGAATCTGATATGGGATATTAGTGATTTCTACAATGGGATCCCACTCATCATAGCTTATAATAAGGTTGTTAGATAAAGGTGCATAATGGTTAAAGAGGTCCTCAAAAGGAGGAGTCAAAGAGAATTGGAACTTTTCTAATAAGAAGAATAATAAGGTTTAGAACAATGTGGTAAATCATGTTGAGATGATGAACTAGTTGATTGAAGCTGATTTTAATAATTAGAAGAAGTGTTAGTAGAAACTTTATTATAATTGGTATTGGGATATGATGGAAGAGTGGTAGAAATAGAATGAGATGTGTTATCCAAGGGAGAATAATAAATTGGATCATCAAAAGTAATAAGTCCCTCTTGTCTTAACTCATTTAAATGAGTTGGAGAGTAAGCCTAGATAACATGATATATCTTATGTGAAGGAGGGGTGTAGATAGGTTGGGAATTGATGAAAGCCACCACCCTTCATATATTAGTCATGCTAACCATATTCTCTTTGAAATTTGGCTCAACAAGACTTTATGCATTGTTGGTGTAATGGGTTGGCTTGTCTTGAGTGTCTTGAATTGGTTGATGATTAGGTAAGGGATCTTTATAGATAGCCAAATGAGAATTTACTTGATTGAAGGCGTAAGTTTTATTATTATTTTTATAATCTTTAAAAGTAATATAATAGTCTTATTGATGCTTATAGATAATATAATCATGATTGAAATTAGGGCCAAGAATAAAATCCATGGCTAAATTATGAATTTGTCTACAAGTCTCATGAGAATGACCCCAACTAGCATGAAACCAACAAAATTTGTTAGGATCATACCAGGATTTCATAGGTCAAGTAGGGTTGATCTCTCATGGAAGAGGCCTGGGTAGACACTTAAGTAATTTAGCAGAGGATAGATTTTTGTGTATAATAATGTTTTTGGGTGAAGATAAATGAGGATTGGTATATTATTGAGAAAAATGAGCTACTTTCGAAGAAGGGTTAGGAATGATAGCTTAAACATTATGAATAGTGTCATAAAAATTGGTAATACCATCATTGATGATATTATAATTTTTGTTCTTAAGTAATAACTAAAGACCCATATAAGGTTAGGGTGGCTCAAATTTATGCATTAGGAAATCTTGTCATTTAGCTTGGTCAATAGCCTCCTCCAAGGTATGTGGAGAGAGAGTGAAAACTTGATATTGTAATTTACGAAAGAGAGAATTTGTAAAGAGATGAAAAAGATTATCATCCACCATGTTATGTTCACATTTGTTTGATAAAGTTTTCCATATCTTAACAAAGGCATGGGCAATTTTATTTTCATGTTGTTTGTAATTAATGAAATGGGCCAAAGTGTTTTCAAGAAGATCATTAGTTTTGAATTCTTATACTAAAGCATTTACTAAATCTTCCAAACTAGAAATGAAATGAGCTCTAAGTTGATTGTACAAATCCAAGGAATCACCCATAAGGGTTTTGGATAGAATCTTGGTAGTGATAAAGGTGTTTAATTGACCCAATTCTTGTAAAGATTTCCCAAATGTTTTGAGGTGAAGGGTAGGATCGGTTGACCAATTATAATAAATTATAGGTGTGATACCTCCTATATAAAAGTTGGAAATTTGAGTAGTGAGAGGTTCATTTTGTAGATGATTAATGGTTTTATTGACTAAAGTATGTTGAGGAATGAGATTACCTTAAGAATATTGAAGAGGAGGAGGGGGGACATTCTACTTATGTGTGCCCCAAGCCATTGGTTGAAAATGAGATTGAAGATTAAAAAGGTGGTTTTACATTCTCAGCATCTGATTTGTGTTATGAACTTGAAAGGTATTCATTTGGTTGACAATTTAAAATAAAAATTGGTGTGTTTGATTATAATTAGAAGCATTATAATTGGTATTTGTGTTGGTATTAGTGGCTTGGGTACCACTATTAGTGTTGGTATGAGCTTGAGAATAATTGTGAGAATGTGAGGCACTAGTGGAAAATTTATTTGTGGAGAAAAAGATGGACTAGTGAATGGTTGAGAAGAAGAAGCACTAGAAGCATGATTAATTTGGGTAGAAAATAATGAACTAGTGGATGGATTAAGGATAGTGGACTTTATGATAAGCCCACTAGATGTAGAACCTACCATGTTAGTTGAGATACTAGGCATGGAGGTAGAAGAGGTTAGAGAAGAAGAAGTCATGGTATGAGAAGGATTCAAAATTGAAGGAAGAGGTTGAGAACCAAAGAAATTGGTACTTCCAAATCTTATTGATAATATAGGAGTAGGTGAATGAGGATATTCAATTTGAACACTAATCATGAGGTTATAAATGGTAGAAGGATCCTTTCCTCTATGTTGAGGAAATTGGGAAATAAAGAAAAGTATTTTGGGAGTATACTCTAAATCAGGTTAATCCTCTAATGATAAAAGAGGATTATGGTGTGAAGATGTATTCAAAGGGGTCCCATAGTTCATTATGAAAGTGGAAATATGAACATCCTAACATCTAAATGAAGATCCCTACTCTTTCTATGGGAGAGCCTATTAGGATTGGTAAAGTTCATCATATTTGTTAACTACGACTCAATTTCATTACCAAATAAAAATTCCATGATGAAGGGAAAGGACAAGAGATGAGAAAGCAAAGGTCAAAGAGGTGAATGAAATAGTACAAGGTTGATTAAGTTGACATAGTATAAAAATAGGGATTATAAAACTATATAGGGTCAATTGGGTCAATCTAGTATAATGTATAGAAGGCCAAAAAGCTACTAGGTCTATTGGGTCGATCTAGTATAGCAGATAGGGAATTCAATAAGCCTAAAAATTGATTTACAAAATCAAACAAGATAAATTTGTAAGTAATGAAAAGCAGTAAGTACTAAAAGGAAACAAATAATTAATTGGATTAATGCTAGACAATCCAATTGGAGCACACAAAACAAAATATTACACCAATGTTGGCTAATGTAAGCTTTTTGTGCATATAATTAAGCAAAGAGAAAATAATCAACTTGAAAATTAAATATCTAACTAAATAATCAACCTAAATGTTTATTAGATTACAACTTTTAATGTGATTGAAAGTTGGTTATAAGAAATGTACTATATAGAAATCTAAGGATGGTTTCAAGTAGTTTGGGCTAAAAGGGACTATAGTGGTAATGATATAGGCTTGGTATTGGGGCCTACCACATCACTTCACACACCACAATAATAAGGGTGTTGGGTGCTTAGCTATAATATACCATTAATCACACTTTATACTTGACTATAACATCAAATAAACTTCCCCCTTGGTAATGAAATCCAAGTAGGTTGGCCTAGGGTAGACAAAATGTTAAAGTGATTGTTTAAATTATGTGATTTGGCCATGTATACATAAAATAGAAATAGTGAAACTAAGTGATTAATTGAAAATCCCATAATTAAACTATATGAGCTATTCTAAGCATACAAACAGTAAGAAAAGAAATGTGTGAGCTAATTACTAACATATATGAGGTTAATTCTAACTTGAAATAGGGTTTAGTTTTGACATTATATGCAACAAATTATAAGAAAATAAATGTGTGAGCTAATTACTAACATATATGAGGTTAATTCTAAATTGAAATAGGGTTTAGTTTTGACATTATATGCATAAAATTAAAAATATGTTGACAGGGTTGAACCTATGCTGTAAAAATAAGGTCTAAAAATGAACTAGGTTGACAGTGTCGATTTAGTTATTTCAAACAACACACATGACATAGAATGGGGTTGATAGTGTCTATCTAGTTTAATGTGTAAGGGTAGTTTTAATTATTGAAAAATATGAAAGGAAAGATACAAAGAGAGAGAAATAGAGAAGTAAAAAGGAACCTTAGTGGATCAAAGATGTAATGAAAGAAGATTGTTGATGAAGAACCTTGAATTATGTTGGCAAAATATAAAAACTAGGTTGACAAAATTGATCAAGCTATATAGAAACTTATTGAAAAGTAATAAAACTATAATGGGTCAACTAGGTTGACTAGTAAGTTAAAATGGATGTCTAAAAGTCTAGAAACATGTATTAGGTTGACTAGGTTGATCTAGCTATAAACTTGCACATAGAGAAAAATTATTGAGTCGACATAATCGATCTAGTACGTCAAAAATATATGATAAAAAATGAAAAATAAAGTGAAATAAATCCTATAAGGGTTAGTTTCATGTTGGGTTCACCATAATGTAATGAATTTGAAGCCAAAGTGAAAGGTAATGTTAAAAAGAAAGAAACAAAAATAGAAATGTGTAGACAATCCAAACTAATGGTGGGGTAGGATTCATGTTGGGTTCACTAAAAAATATGCAATTAGAAATGAATCATGTATATAAATCAATACTAGCTCAAATAAGATAGAGCATACCTACACTTACTATTGGGGATACACTTGTGAAGTGGGAATATGACCAATATGGGGATCTACTATACTTGATTAGGGAATAATTTATCACAACATATAATACTAAGAAGGGTTCCAAAGCCTAAAGTATGACACAATCACACAACCCTAATAAAGTCTTAAGGTTTAAAACATTCATCTATTCTAATAAACAAGGAAGTAAATCTAATCTAGTACATACCAAAGCTTGTGGTATAATGTGGGGGTTAGAAATAATAAAACAACTAAACTAAACATGTATTAGAAGATATGTACTCACTTCAATGTATAGTGAATCTTAATACATGGGATAGGAATACAATTGCAGTATTTATCTACTCTTACAAAGGAAAAATTAAGTTAGGAATAATTACCTTTGAAGATGTACCCATCAAGCCTTAATCTCTCCCTTGGCCAAGGTGCTTCGTAAGAGATTTTTGTGGTATGTAAGGATAACCCAGATAAATCATCTAGACTACACACCCTATCTGTGCATCTAAAAGACATCTCCATAAGATAAGATCTAAATCTCCATATAAGGTATGAAACCTTAAGATTTATTCCTTAAGTAGAATGGTCAATAAGTAGATGTTCATTCACACTTCTTTATTATTAATTATTAACTTATGAAATGGTGAGAAATGAACTTGTATATATAGGTGGATCTTTCCTTAAATCCTCTTGGAACATTGGCTGTATAAGGTCAACCCAATTGACCCACTGTATTTTCAAGGACAAATCACTAGGTTTGAGTTAGGTCAGTCGAAAGGCTAATAAGCTAAGAAAGTGAAAAATACCCCTAAATTATACTAGGTTAACCTAATCAACCAAGTACAACCAATTTAATATTAAATAGGTTTTCTATTAAAAAAATTGAGAAACTAAATCAAACCAACTTATTTAAATGGCTAATTTATGAAAATTCAAGAATGTATTTTGATTATTTATGACATAGAGATTTGATACATCTTTTGTTATTTGATATTTTTTATATATGTCAAAGGTATTGGTGCCTAATAGATGCATCATGGCTACTGGGTCTATTAGGTCTACTAGGGTTTGGAGGCATCATGGAGATGTTATGTATCCTTCTTAGTGTTAATCTCATTGTCATGTTCCTTGGAGCATGGGAATTATTAACTAATAATTTTCAATGGGTGGTGGATGGGGATACCATTGAGGTGGGTATCACACTAGAGGATGCCCATACATTATAAGGAATATTGATAAAAGGAACACTGGTGATCAATGAGACATTGAATGATCTGAAAGAGAGGTAAACACTAGCTTGGTGGGAAATTTTATCTAATAGGATATACCCTCGATTGAAGATGAATTTATTTGATGTATATATTACATAGATTCTAGATATTTGGAAGGCCATGATAAGACTTGTGATAGCATGAGTATTAAGTCACAAGTTAGAAAGTAAGGTATCTCTATATGTGATGGCCTTGTGTCAGTCCATATTATAATAAGAGGCCCTCTATGACTTTGGGGATATCATCTAGGTCCATCTCATGCATGATATATATGGGATGTTTTCTAAAGTGTTTAAGACCATGGGGTTTATTATTTTACTAAGTGTTTGGATATATGAGAGGTTCCTTATCTATCATCTAACTGAGTTACCCCATGTGGTCGATGACAGGTTACCTTAGGTCATGCGATGGAGATAGGGCCATATATATTGGGTCATTCCCAATGTTATAATATTATATATTATCACATGAGGGGATATCTTGTAGTAACCCTACATGCACATTACTATTTTATGGCCTAGATGATTGACCATTGTGATAGGGATGGCTTGGGTATAGATCATAGACCACTACACCTAGTGGGTAGAGTCACATCTAGTGGAACACTTACTAGGGTAATTCATATTCCTAGACCCATCAACCTATATAATAGTGTTTGCTTATTTAGAATGGCATGTTAGAAAGCTAAGGAGGAGATAAGGATGAGGAGTACCAATGGAGATACATTTCATCAGGCCATGGCATGCTAGATCATGGACTTGTTAAGTATGATATAAGGTGGTAGCGGGAGGGGATGACATGGATGTGGATGTAAGTACACAAAAAACACTAAAAAAGGCACCATAATATAAGTAATAATAGTAACCACCCAAAACACACTAGATATGGAGGCACTACCAATGAGAGTAAGCACAAGTGAGGGCTACAATACATGATGACCCAATAATCAATCCAAGATGTAGTTGGTCCATAGAGACACCGCTTAAGAGAGGATCTCAATGTGCTCAATCGGTGACTCTTGGATTTAAATTAGTGCATATGTGACCTATGGAGGATGTACTTGATATTTTAGCTAATGGAAAGACATGCTAAATGGATAAGTAGATGGAGAGATAGTGGGTAGTGATACCATCACTTATGAGAAATGTTGTAATTTTGATTTAAGCTTTGATGTAAGACACTAGTTACATGTGATTATAATATATAGATATATTTTAAGATATATATATGATCTAATATCTATTTGGTTTTGATTTTGCATATCATGTGATGAAGGAGATCAGGTGGGGAACTCTGGTTATGGTTTTACACCATGATATTTTAGATGGGGTGTTGGCCCCATATGACTCCACCATGCTAGATGATCCTATATTACCATCTACCCTAACCTAGGTAGGCTAGTTTAAACTGATGGGTGAGGATGTGAGGCATTTATAGGCATGTGGGCATAGATGACATCCACCAATAGGGGTGGGATAAGGAGAGGTATAGGCTTGGTAGGCCTTAGCTTAAGATAGAGCAATGCACATGGCTACCACTATCTAGCTTGGATAGGTGTAGGCCCATGTTGCCAATTTATAGGGGTAGGTATCAGGTTTGAGATCCTATATTACTTCATTTTAACATACCATTTAGAGGGGATAGTCCCAAGAATCTATGGACAACATAACTAAGTCACAAGAGAGGCATGATGGGGCACAATCTTGGAGCTAGAGATATTTTTCATTTTGTACCTTGTATTGTATAAAACACATAATTTTTTTTTATTTTGATATTTGGATTTGATATCATGAGTTTTATTTGGTTTTGGATGTTGATGTGTGGGTATATTTCTTTATAGCTCATGTATTTAGATTTTGTTGTCTATGATATTTGAAATATATGTGGAATGTTTTATTTTATAGCATTATGTGATACAAATGCATGGAAAATAAAAGGGAAAACATTATTTTAAAATGTATAATTAATAAAAAAATAAATGTAATAAACATTATATCATGATGGGAAACCTGTAATAAAAAAAGATGACTAAATATAATAAACCAAAGATGGTAAAAGTAGATAACAAAATGTTTTTAAGCCTTGTAAAATATTTGCACTAAGTTAAAACAAATAAAATCACATTATATAATGTTGGGAACTATGAAAATAATGTAATAAAATAGAAGGCACATGAAAAATAAATGGTATAAAAACAAAATAATTAAGTCCAATCATACTAAATTACATTATGATATATAAAAAAGAAACAAAATTGGAAAAACAAATTTAAATTGATCACACTAATTCAAGCTAAGAAGTATGAAAAATTTAAGGAAATGGTTGTAATAATACATACAATCAAAAAATATAAGATATAAGTGAAATATAAATGAAGTAAGCATAAAACATACTATATCAATATGGGAAGCATGTTAATGACATGCAACTCATAATCAATCACTACTTATTTCAAATTTGACACATGTAATTTCATTATGACTTAGGTATTAGAATATTTTGTGAGGAAGTCCTGGTCCTATCTATGATCTTACACTACAAATAAAAAATGGAACACCAATGAGGTGGAAAAAATGTTGGAATGATTGTAAAAGGATGTTTGTAATGTGGTAATCTGTGAGGAGGGTCTGGTCTTATCCATGGTCTTACAATGCAATTCACAAATGAAATTCCTAGAGGGAGTGAGTAGTGAACAAAATAATATTTCTCAATGGGAAATATTAGTATTATTGTAAATTAAATAAGGGATGTGAAAATCAAAATGTAGGCCTCTATGAGAAAACATTAAGAAACATGAGGCACACTAAGGACACAAAAAGACACTATGTGGCTAGTGACCATCAATATACAAAAGATAGCCATTCCTAATAAGCACAGAGATGTACATGAAAATAATTGAGATTCTAATATCAACTCATATTAGTTGGATAAATAATAATATTAAAATAAACCTACCTTCCAATAATGAGTTCCCCATTCCTTAGGACCTCTTATAGAGTTGTGAGTCTACTATGAAAATTAGGTACTTATGTGAGAAAGTAGGTAGTACTAAAATATTTTGTATTTTCCTTTTCCAATATATTGGCATATCACACCCCAATAAACCTATCATGAGGCTAAATTTGGATTTTTAGCTTCAATTAGAAAAAAGATATGTGTTTTGAATCATGTTATTTAGTGTGATTTGACTTTTTAAATTTTAAATGTTACCTTTTACATCATTGAATTTTGTTTAAATAATTTAGATTTTAAATTTTATGGCTTTTAATATTCCTCCTCCATATGGATTTGGAATAACCAACACGAAGGATAAAAGTGATAAACATGAATGAACTTTAGACTTTGGCTAGAGGAATCTAAGTATAAAAAATATGACTAACTAAACACTTTGTTGTCCCCCAAAAATATCACTCATTTTTGGGACAACATTTGAACTATTTTAGTCCTATAGACCAAAATTGTCTCTTCCCTTTTCTAAATTTGTCCTAGGCATTCAAATTCCTCATTTTTCAAGCTTCTCAGAAATCTACCGACTCTACAGGAAAAGAAAATGTATGGACTCTACAGGCCAAGTTCAACAGGATTCATAGGTTGATTTCTATGGACTCTTTCAAGGTTAGAAAAATATACGAACTTGGTTTCTACGGACTCTACAGGCAAGTTCATTTCTATAGATTTAAAGGCTTCTACAGGTGGGTTCAATCAAAAGAATTAGTTTCCAACACTTAGTCATTTTTGGGATTGGTTCAACACCTTGGTTTAATAAAAAATGTCCATTGGCAAGCATCTAAGCAAGGATCCAACCATTTAACCATTAAACCATTGAACCTTAAACCATTTTAGTTCAACGAGTTCAACAAGTTCAAAGGTTCAATGTCATTGGCAAGAGTTAAGCACTTCATCAAGGTTCAACTGCTTTAAGGTTCAATGGCTTCAAAACACTTATCAAAGAGAAGAAGGCTTGAACCATTGAACTGTTGAACCATTGAACCACTTTGGTTTAAAGGTTCAATGGGTTTAAGGTTCAACATGTTCAATGCAGTTGGTTCAATGAGGATCAAAAGGACTTGGCCAAATCAAAGGGAATGAACCATTGAACTATTGAACCAAAGCTTGGTTTAATGGTTGGTTTAATGCTTCGGTTCATTCAATCAGTTCATTAAATAGTTTAATGGATTTTGGTTCAATCAAAGGGTTCATCAGCTTGGACCATTTCAGTTCACTCACTTGGTTCATTGGCTTGGTTCATAGGCTTGGTTTAGAGCTTGGTTCAACGGATTGGTTCAAAGGAGTGGTTCAATTCAAAAGTTCAAAAGATCCTCCTAAAGGACAAGTGCCCTTGCAGAGGGCACTTGGTCGATAAAAGCACCCTTTAAAAGGGTCATTTTCAAGGAAGTCGTAAAGGTAAGTTCTTTCAAAATTTTGTTTAAGGAAACCAAAAGACAAACGGATTTATTTTGGGAAAAAGACTAAGGAATAATCATTTTGGAATTTTGTCTGAAGGAATTCCTTCAGATAAAAAGTTTGAAAGAATTCAGAAAGGCTACGGGAAGAAAGCCTGAAGAAGTTTCTCAAAGCTGAAAAACAAAGCAATATTCTCATAGACTTTTTGTTCGTGGGAATTTGTCCATGGAAAAATGCCATTAGAGAAAGCCTGGGGAAAATGCCCATAGAAAAATCCTGGGGAAAATGCCCATGGAGAAAGCCCAAGGAAAATTCCTATGAAAAATTCCATGGGAAAGCTCCAAAAGACTCTAAAGAAAAGGTTACCGAAGGACCCCGAAGGGCAGGTGCCCTTATGGGGGACTCTCAGCTGCCAACTTGAAGGACACTTCCCCAAAGTCAAAGGTACACCTTCCCTTTGGGAGGATGAAAAATAGGAAAATTGAAGAAGGACCAAGGGGTGACATGCCTGAAGACATCAAATTCAAGAATAATGAACTAGCTGTTGAAAACATAGTGACATGCTCGTAGACGTCAAAGTTACAACAATGAAATAGCAATTGATCCTTGTAAAGCATGGACCCAAATGCATTGAAAGGATTTAAGGCCAAGATCAGCAAGAATCAACTAAGGAATAGAGCATCAAATCAAATCAAGGATCTGATTCAATTAACTAGAAAAGGAGGAACAATGAGGAAGGATCAGATCGCAAGGTGGACATTGAAAGATGCAAAATTTCAATAGTGTAACTCGTTTCTCTACATTGAGAAAAGAAAATGGGTAAATGCCCCTAAATTTTAGCATGTCTTCTTAACAAATTTCAATGCAACATGATGTGTTACTATTCCTGAGTCCTTCTTGAAGAGGCTATATAAGGTACTCTCTTTTATTGTAATAGGATCTCTTTTTGATAATCAGAAATGAAACTCTACCCAAATTGAAAGGCATTATTGAGACTTTGAGCTCAGATTGTTGATCATATTTTGTTATTAGAATAAGAAAGCAAGTTAATTTTTAGACTTTGTGCTGTAATATATTTTTTGTTGGGGAAACTGTTCTTATGTCTTTTTCCTTGATATATTTTCTATTCCTTTAATTCAACAAGCAGAATTAGTGAAAGTAGTCAAGAAGGTGTCCTAAAGTCAACTATGGAGAGACTTTGTGCCCCCATAATTTCCTTTTAGTGTGTTTTATTTTCATTTCTATGTAAAGGACCCTGGGATGACTTTGTGCCCTAATTGTCCTTCGTATCTCACTCTTGGGCAATTCAGGTGGAGACTTTGTGCTACATCTCAATTTGTTGGTTACTATGTCCTTGTTTACATTTTGAAATTACTACCAAGAGTATTCTTGTGGTTTTCTGAATAGTACTTTTGAAAGAAGAGGAGTGATTTCTATCATTTCCCTTGAGATTTCTCCTTTGATCCACATACATTATCTCTAAAAAAAGAGAGATGGATGGTTTGTCCTGCCCTTGAGTATTATTTTCTATATATATATATATATATATATATATATATATATATATATATATATATATATATATATATATATATATATAGGGAACCTCCCCTTGATGAGAGGAGAGATTAATCCCCTTTTGATGTGGTAAATCTACACATTTGGATGACTAATCTTCCTACTTTGGCTGATCAGACCTATTTTGTTTATCAGTACACTGATCGACAAAATATTCAAACAATAGTTTTTGGTGACTCCACTAGGGATATAACCCATTATCCATTTATAGCCTTACCATTCACCTCCACACTAACTGAGAAAGAACACACAGTTTAAAGCCTCAAGCTTTAAACTAAAGCAAGGTCAATTTTTTTCCATTTTTGTTTCAAAATATGGCAGATTCAAGGTATACACAAAGCCAAAGGGCTAAAGGGATTATTGACCCTATATTAAAGTTAGTAAAATAAAGTAATTTTGATCTATTTCATTCACCATCTCACCTCCAAAAAACCAAGAGCTTTCCTCTTGCTAAAGTCAGATCTCCATTGCCAGATGAAGTATCCACTTCTGTTGTTGATAAATATTTGCCAATAATTACCTCTCTGAGATTTGTTATTTCTCCTTTTAATAATCCTATAATGGTAGTTCAAGGCCCCTGGCATAATGCTTTTGGTCCTCTCAATCTTACTCCACCTCTACATGAGCTTCCACGTAGTTCAAGGAAGAATTTCCCCAAATTCTATGGTGATGGGAAAGTTCATCTTGATGAACACATTGTAGCCTTCAACATAGCCTATGGAGTAATTGGAGTAGAATTTGAAGATGTAGCAGTCAGGCTATTTGTAGAAACATTACAAGGTGCTGCTATAGATTGGTTTTATCATCTATAGGCTTAGTCAGTAACTGATTGGAATACCCTCAAAGTTAAGTTTGAAGCTAGATTCAAACCTGTAAAAGATGCACATGCACTTTTGGCTCAACTTACACAGATGAAAAAAGAACCTCATGAACTAATGAGAGATTTCATAGCCAAGTTTGACAAATTGAGGAATATAATTACTATAATTACTCGATCTATAGCTGATAATCTCAAATTCTTCTTCATTAATTCTTAGTTACCTAAAGTAAGTTTTCTTTTGAGACATGCTAGTCAAATAGACCTTGTTGTAGCTCAAATTTTGGCCACTGAGCTAGAAGATGATCTCATCTTAGAAGGGAAGATAAGAAGAGATCCAAATAAAAATAGATCCTCATCATCTTCTAAATATTCATCTATAGGCACCACTGATCTAATGGTGCAAAAGTTGGCAAATGAACTACAAGCCTTGAAAATACAAATGGTGCAAGGAATGTCTTCTACTCCTTCATATAGAGATATGCCAAGAAGGACATTTCCAAATTATTCATATCAAGGCAATGCTGCTAGGAATCAAGGGTAGCCTGATCATCTTCCTCCCCCACAAGGGAAACTTGCCCTTGAAGCTCTTCCAACCAACTCGATAGTTGGATATTTGGAAATAGAACATGCTTTCTCTTTCCAACTTGAGTTTGAGTAAGAAAATGATGTTGATATCTTCACCGAGAATCAAGAAGAATCAGCTGGCGACTCCCACATTGGTTTTTTGAACTACCAGGATGAACCTAGAAGCAAAGGAGAAGCTATTGATGGATCATATGCAGTGTTTACTAGGTCCAAGAACCAATCAGTGTAGCAAGTTGATAAAGGGAAGACAGAAGAGCAACCTCAACTAGCAATTACAATTGCTAAGCATGGAACCACTCTGCCTTTTTAGTTAAAGGATTTGATGATCACTCAAAAGGTAAGTACATCAATTTCACCTTCACCTTCTACTTTAATTTTGCAAACCAGCCCTCCTCCCATCCCTCATAAAACCCAAAAAGTTGAAATGCTTTCCTCTGTTCCTAGTCCAATTCAGCCATTTGACATAATTGATCATGTCAAGAAGACCAAAATTCAAATGTCTAAATTTGAATATTTGCAGTCCAATCCTGATCAATTGAATAGGTTGGTCCAATGTGTCAAGAACCAAACCATCCCTGCAAGATAAGAGGTTAAGAAAATAATTCCTGATTCCCCAAAGAACATGCCCATTCCAAATAATCTTGTCATTACTCCTCTAGCTACCCCTAGGAAAATAGAACCTTTCTATGTTTCCTTATTGATAAATGGTTATCAACTCAATAATTGCATCATTGATTTTAGGTCATCTGACAATGTCATTCCTACTAAAGTAGTTGAGTCTCTAGGTCTCACATTGACTAAGACATTTGGGAGATGTTTCTCCATGGAAAACAAGCAAGTACCACTGCTGGGGCAAATCAAAGATGCCCAATTTGCATCGGCAGCCTTTCCAGACAAGAGAATCAAGATGAATATCTTGGTGGCTAACGTCCCAACATCCTATGGCATTTTTCTTGGATAAATTTTTTGCAAGGACATGGGAGGAGAACTAAACATGGACCTATCTAAGGCAAGGATCCCTATCTAATGCATAATGAAGAGATTGCTCCCTAAAAAGGAAGCAAAATACGTGGTCACCTAAACATCAGCCCCTACAGCACAAATTTTGTTTGAGTCTTCGAGTAGGGGTAATTATTTCTTGACCACAAAGAATGTTCATGTTTTTATAGATGAAATTCCTATAGTTGACAATCCAGGAATTGATCCAAATAAGACTTCGAGAGAATTGGTAGGGCATAGTACAAATAAGGAAGGATCTTCCATCTCTAATGAAGAGAAATTTGATAGGAGATCAGCTTTTGATGATGCTTGGATCCTAAAATCCAATGGCAATAATTCCTCCACCAATGATGGAGTTGGAACTGTGTTGATATCTCCTCAAGGAGATATTCTTCCTTCATGTAATTTGCAAGTTAGCAACACAAACAACATAACTGGATGTGAATCTCTGTTGCTTAGATTGAATATTGTTCAAGATGAAGAGATCAAACTCATCCACATCAAAGGAGATGTTAAGCTAATAGTTTGTTAGAAGTTTAATGTGGACAATCCAATCATGTGCTAGACTGAATCAAAAGAACAATCAATTACGGTAATGGACCATGCTACTGCAAATCAAAATTAGGCAAAGGAACCCTTTGCCATGTAAATAAGGAGTTATGGCTTTTAAATTGAAGACCACGTCCTGCCATGGGACAAGAAGAAGAAAGAGCCAAGAGGAAGATGCAAAAAATTGGTTTCTTGGTGGAGAGTTCCATTCGCCTGTCACCATTTTTGGGGACAAAATGTCTTCCTTCTAGTTTATCAGGATAAAGCACTATTTTCTTTGCCTCTCAAGAAACAACATCTGAAACACTTCAACTCTTGAAGTATCAGATTACTACATCTATATAGATGTATATTTGTATAGTTTTTAATTCTATTTTGTTTTGTTTGTTTTCATTTTTGATGCCTTCCATTTCTTGGTAACATGACTCCATCACCCAATGGTACACATGAAGACACTAGAGATTCTGGATTCTACTCCCTTCAATTCTTTTTACAATTGATAGAAGTTCTCCAAATGGAGCTAGTTGTTGTCCCCCAAAAATATCACTCATTTTTGGGACAACATTTGAACTATTTTAGTTCTACAGACCAAAATTGTCTCTTCCCTTTTTGAAATTTGTCTTGGGTATTCAAATTCCTCATTTTTCAAGCTTCTCAAAAATCTATGGACTCTACAGGAAAAGAAAATCTACAGACTCTGCAGGCCAAGTTCAATAGGATTCCTAGGTTGATTTCTATGGACTCTTTCAAGGTTAGAAAAATCTATGGACTTGGTTTCTATGGACTCTGTAGGTAGATTCATTTCTATAGGTTTAAAGGCTTCTACAGGTGGGTTCAATCAAAAGAATTAGTTTCCAACATTTGGTCATTTTTGGGATTGGTTCAGCACCTTGGTTCAATCAAAAATGTCCATCGACAAGCATCTTTGCAAGGATCCAACCATTGAACCATTGAACCTTGAACCATTTTAGTTCAATGGGTTCAACAAGTTCAAAGGTTCAATGTCATCAGCAAGAGTTAAGCGCTTCATCAAGGTTCAACCACTTCAAGGTTTAACAGCTTCAAAACACTTATCAAAGAGAAGAAGGATTGAACCATCGAACCATTGAACCACTTTGGTTTAAAGGTTCAATGGGTTCAAGGTTCAACAGGTTCAATGCATTTGGTTCACTGAGGATCAAAAGGACTTAGCCAAATCAAAGGGAATGAACCATTAAACCAAAGCTTGGTTCAACGGTTGGTTCAATGCTTCAGTTCATTCAGTCAGTTCTTTTAGTCGATTCACTCAGTTAGTTCATCAAACAGTTTAATAGATTTTGGTTCAATCAAAGGGTTCATCGGCTTGAACCATTTCAGTTCACTCACTTGGTTCATCAGCTTGGTTCATAGGCTTGGTTCAAAGATTGGTTTAATGAATTGGTTCAAAGGAGTGGTTCAATGCAAAAGTTTAAAAGAGCCTCCCAAAGGACAAGTGCCCTTGCAAAGGTCACTTGGTCAATAAAATCACCCTTCAAAAGGGTCATTTTCAAGGAAGCTGTAAAGGTAAGTTCTTTTGAAATTTTGTTTAAGGCAGCCGAAAGATAAATGGATTTCCTTCAATAAAAAGACTAAGGCATAATTATTTCAGACTTTTGTCTGAAGGAATTCATTCAGACAAAAATTCTAAAATAATTTAGAAAGGTTGTGGGAAGAAAACCCGAAGGAGTTTCTCAAAGCTGAAGAACAAAGCAATATTCTCACAGACTTTTTGTTCATGGGAATTTGTCTGTAGACTTTTTATCCATGGGAAAATGCCTGCAGAGAAATCTTGAGGAAAATGCTTGCAAAAAAAGCCTAGGGAAAATGCCCATGGATAAAGCTCAAGGAAAATGCCCATGAAAAAGTCCATGGGAAAGCTCTAAAATACTCTAAAGAAAAGGCCACTAAAGGACCCTGAAGGGTAGGTGCCCTTACGAAGAAATCTCAGATGCCAACTTGAAGGACACTCCCCCAAATTTGAAGGGTCACCTTCCCTTCAAGAGGATGCAAAATAGGAAAACTGAAGAAGGACTAAGGGGTGATGTGCTTGAAGACATCAAATTCAAGAACAATGAACTAGCCATTGAAAACATAGTGACGTGCTCGTGAACATCAAATTTGTTACAATGAAATAGCTATTGATCCTTGTAAAGGATAGACTTGAATGCATTCAAAGGATTTAATGCCAACATCAGTAGGAAGTGACTAAGGAATAGATCATCAAATCGAATCAAGGACCTGATTCAATTAACTAAAAAAGGAGGAACGATGAGGAAGGATCAGATCACTAGGTAGACATTGAAAGATGCAAACTTTCAATAGCGTAACTCATTTCTCTGCATTGAGAAAAGAAAATGGGTAAATTCCCCTAAATTATAGTATGTCTTCTTAAAAAAATTCAATGCAACATGATGTGTTACTATTCCTAAGTCCTTCTTGAAGAGGCTATATAAGGGACTCTTTTTTATTGTAAAACGATCTCTTTTTGACAATCAGAAACGAAACTCTGCCCAAATTGAAAGTCATTACTGAGAATTTGAGCTCAAATTATTGATCATATTTTGTTATTAGAATAAGAAAGCAAGTGACTTTTCAGACTTTGTGCTATAATATCTGTGTTGTTGGGGAAACTATTCTTATGTCTTTTTCCTTGATATATTTTCTATTCCTTTAATTCAACAAGTAAAATTAGTGAAAGTAGTCAAGAAGGTGTCATGAAGTCAACTGTGGAGAGAATTTGTGCCCCCATAATTGCCTTTCAGTGTGTTTTCTTTTCATTTCTATGTAAAGGACCTTGGGACGACTTTGTGCCCTCATTGTCCTTTGTATCTCACTCTTGGGCAATTTAGGTGGAGACTTTGTGCTACATCTCAATTTTTTGGTTACTACGTCCTTGTTTACATTTTACAATTACTACCAAGAGTATTCTTGTGGTTTTATGAATAGTATTTCTAAAAGAAGAGGATTCTTTCTATCATTTCCCTTGAGATTTCTCCTTTGATCCACATGCATCATCTCTGAAAAAAGAGAGATGGATGGTTTGTCCTACCCTTGAGTATTATTTTCTATTTATATATATATATATATATATATATATATATATATATATATATATATATATATATATATATCATATCTATAGGGAACCTCCCCTTGATGAGAGGAGAGATTAATCCCCTATTGATGCGGTAAATCTACACATTTGGATGACCAATCTTCCTACTTTGGCTGATCAGACCTATTTTGTTTATCAGTACGCTGATCGACAAATATTCAACCAACACACTTAACCTTACCTATGAACCCATAAAATATTTTGTCGATTAGCGTACTGATAAGCAAATTAGGTCTGATCAGCCAAAGTAGGAAGATTGGTCATCTAAATGTGTAGATTTACCACATCAGAAGGGGACTAATCTCTCCTCTCATCAAGGGGAGGTTCCCTATATATATGATATATATATATATATATATATATATATATATATATATATATATATATATATAAATAGAAAATAATACTCAAGGGTAGGATAAACCATCCATCTCTCTTTTTTTAGAGATGATGCATGTGGATCCTAACTACAGAGATGATGCATGTGGATCCTAACTACAGTGATACATCTAATAAATCTATATGAAGATGGATCCTAACTACAGTGAGGGCATAATCAATATTTATTAAAATATATTAAAAAAACCTCTTTTTGATTATCATCTATAAAAAATTTAGGCATCATTGAAGAATCATTCTCATGAGAGCCATCATCCATAGAATACTCAAGAGAAAGAATAGGAGTGGAATCTATTGGATAGGAAGGAGCCATCGGTGGAGAAGGGACCATAGGTGAAAGAGGATCCATAGGTGGAAAAGGGACCATATGTGGAGGAACCACAATAAAATAAGGAACTATAGGTGGAGGGACCATGGGGAAAAGAGGAGCCTTATTTTATAGGAGACCTATGGGAGGAGGAATATCAGGCATAAGAATGGTCATAAGGTGATCTTGAATATTTTTTTGAAGGATGTGAAAATTATTGGTATGATGGGTACCACATTAGTGCCATAGATAATATACCTCTCCATATTTAGGAATATAATCAAGTAACAATTTAGGAAGATGTATAGCCTTATTTATAGGTTGAGGAATGGTAGGATGTAATGGGTCGATATATTATCAAAGATTTGGATAATGGGTGGAAGAATTATTATCTTTACCATGTAATCAAAAATATACCCTTATTAATAGACTCTATGCATCTACTAATAAAGGGAGTAGAATAGTCCAATGACTAGAAATTCTATGAATTTCATAGTATGGTTGATCATCCCATTAGGTGGGTAAGAGATCAAGTTGCGATAAAGGAAATAAGATATGCGAAGGAGAAGTGGGGTTGGTGGAGAGACTAGGAGAGGTTCATCTAAGGGAAAAATAGAATTAGAATAAGGAAGAGACTTAGCTAAAGGTAGAGTAGGAATAAGATCCACACTAGGCTCAACTGAGGGATGAGTAAGATGTGTATAGGGCTTAAGGATAGTATTAAACATCTCAGGGGGAAGTAAGGTATATGGATCTTGGTATCTAGAAAATTGATAGGGACCAGTCATAGTATGTTCCATAATCATGCTCCTAATAAGTTTTTTATAAATAGGATGTGTGATGTGTGAACGTGCTATCTCTACCTTATGAATAAGAGAAATAATGCAAAAATTAATAATTGTATAAAATAGAATGTGATAAGATTAATAGAAAGGCTAAACAAAGAAGAATGATAACAAAGGATCTTTACATCTCTAACCTAAACAATACCTCATATAAATAGATCATCTAAAGTATAGACATCATAATCATTAGGTGTATAAAGTCCAATGGCACAAGTAGGTATGACCTTCTCATCTAAGGTTTTGTGATGAAAATAATGTCGAGTCTTAGTTAAAACCATGGTTATATCATCACTAGGTAGTTGAGAGAAAATGGATTCATACATGATAGAATCTTGGAAATGAGATGAGGAGTGAGATCTAAAGTTTTTATTTTGAGGTTGTTCTCATTAGGCTCATCATCATTAGAGTCTAAGAGGTTAGGTGGTATGTTCTTGATGAGTTCATGGTGACAATGATAACCTCACATAGAATTGATAGGGAAACTAAAATTTTGAGATTACCAAAATGTAATAATCAGTAAGGAATCAAGGGTTGAAATTTTGAATACACCATAGTCTTGGAATTGTTTTAAATTCTAAGGGTTAGTGTTTCCTTGAATCCTATAATTAGCACCATTATGAGGGAAAATGACACATTGGAAAGTAGAAGAGGCAAAATACCTCATGTGATGGGTTTATGGCCTACCAAGAAAGATATTGTAAGAAAGGGGGAAATTGAATATCATAACCTTCACTCAAATAATGATAGGTGAGATAGTAATAGGGAGCCACATACAACCTAAAGGAGTAATTTGCCTTCGATCATAACCTTAACATGTGTTGTGTGTGGACTTGATATTACACTTGAAGTAGCTAAGGGTTTTAATGAAGTATAGAGAGGTAACACAAGTACCTAAATCCTAATTAATAAAAGTGTTTTTGACTTGGATATCACCAATTTGAACACTTATAAATATGGGAGGATCATCCACACAAATTATAATCTCATTTGGGATCATAAAATAAATAATAAATTTGAGAAAAATATAAGTGTCCATTATTTCACCAACATGTATATACATCTCCTCACATTGTTAAAATATATTATCTTCTATCCTAGATAAGGTAGCATCACATCCTACTAGGGGAGGATGATGGATTTTCATTTCTAATAAGAGTTGAATAAAGTGATTGAGATGATGTGGAGAAGTCTATATTAGTTTGAGAAAGGGAATTTGACATGGTAGATTGGTAAGATTTGCAATAGGGTCCCATTCGGCATAATCCATGAGTGGAATATGGTATAGAAGTACATAAAGTTGGAGGATATCTTGGGAAGGAGGATTGAAAGTGCATGTAAACTTATTTTGATAGGACATGGTTATTTCAGTTTGGAGAATAATTGGTTGATTGTCTTGAGAGGATTGGGTACTTGATTTAGGTTTATCTTTTGATTGATTTGAATAAGGGGTATTAGAAGGTTGAATAATCTTGTTGATGGGTAGAGAGGTTTGGGGAAATTATTGAAATAGTCTAAGAGGTGTTATCTAATGGATGTGATAGAATTTTTTCATCGAAAGAGATAAGTTCCTCTTTCCCCAACTCTATTAGGTGACTTGTGGAAGAATATTATATAAGATAGAAAGTTTGAGATGATGGGTGCATGTGTTGATGATTAGAATCAATGAAAGAAAACACCCTTCACATATTTGTCATATTTACCACATTATCTTTGGGATTTTGGTCTATAATAATTTCAATGTTATTAGTGGAAGGACTAAGCTTGTCATTATTATCTTGGTGATTAGGAAGAGGGTCTTTGTAGATGGCCAAATGAGCATTAACTTGGTTCAAATATAGATTTTTTTTTGAGTTTCATGAGCTTTGAATACAAGGTCATAGGCTTATTGATGTTTATGAATTAGGAAATCATGATAAAAAATTGAATACATAGCTGAATTATGTAATTGCCTACAAGTCTCATGAGAGTGACCCTAACTATCATGAAACTAATCAAATTTATTTAGATCATACCATGACTTCATACGGTGAGTGGGATCAAGCTATCATGTAAGAGGCCTTGTTAGATGCTTTTATAGTTATACTAAGGATAATGGATTATGAATATTAATGTTATTTATTTGAGAAAATTGAGGCTTAGGGGTGTGGTTTAAAGGTGAAGCTAACTTTAAATCAAGGTCAAGAGCAATATCTTGAATATTATGAATGGTATCATAGAAATTGATGACACCATCATTGGTAGGATGATGATTTTTATTTTTGATGAGCATGTGAGAGCCCACAAGAGGTTGGGTTAGATAAAAGTGATGCATGAAAAAATCTTGGTATATGTAATGGGAAATGTATCAGATATACAATTCAATCCTATCTCAGAGAAGATATATCCTATTTACACTTTTGATTGGGGATACATTAGATAATTAGGGTCATGACCAATATGGATTTTCTTAACCTAGCCAAGGGATTTCTTACCACAATAATATCACTAGGGAGGGTTCTAAATCCTCTATTAAATCAAAACTACGTAGTAACCCTAGCTAGGTCCTATGATTTCATATTAATTATACTAATAAAAAGTAAAGCAAAATCTAATCTAGTTCCTGCCAAACCTTGTGGCATAAAGTGAGGGTTAAGAAACATAAAAGTAAACATTCATAAGAGAATCCTAATTAATCTATGTATAGGTAAAACCCTTATGTGTGTGTGTATATATATATATACATATACATATATATGTATATATACATATACATATATATGTATATATACATATACATATATATGTATATATACATATATATATATGTATATACATATACACATACATATATATACATATACATATATATATATATATATATATATATATATGTATATGTATATGTACATATCTACATATACATATATACATACATATATATATATATATACATATACATATATATATATATATATACATATATATATATATATACATATGTATATATATACATATATATATATATATATATATGTATATATGTATATATATATATACATATATATATATATACATATGTATATATATATATATATACATATGTATATATATATACATATGTATATATATATATATATATATATATATATATATATATATATATGTATATATATATAATTCAAAATCCATTACTTATATTAGTTTTATGTACTAAATAGAGGAGCAAAACTAGAGATACTTACCTGGAAGATGAACCTATCGAGACACAATCTCTCCCTTAGCCAAAGGTGATTCACAAGAGGTTGTTGTGGTTTTTAAGGAATATATATATATATATATATATATATATATATATATATATATATATATATATATATATAAATTCAAAATCCATTACTTATATTAGTTTTATCTACTAAATAGAGGAGCAAAGCTAGAGATACTTACCTGGAAGATGAACCTATCGAGACACAATTAGCCAAAGGTGATTCACAAGAGGTTGTTGTGGTTTTTAAGGATCATTAAAAAATTCTAAAGCATACAAGACATATTCATAAGACTAGATTTTTCTCCAAGTATAAACTTAAGTTAAGAATCCTTAAGTAGAATAGTAGAAGAGTAGATTGCAAAGAATCACAAATGAATAATAAATCTTGATTCTTCTCTAATAATGGAAAAATGGATGTGTTTATATAGGTGGATATAACCCTAAACCCTTATAAATTTTTGGAAAATAAGGTTGACCCAGTCGACCTAGTATTATAATTGACAAAAATTAACTAGGTCACAAACTAGGTTGGCCAGGGGCTGACATAGTCCCTAATAAGTTTCATCAATAGGGATACAAAGTCGATGTGACTGACATAGTCATGTAAACTATCAAAAAGTGGTTTAGGTTAAGGAAAGGGATAATGAAGGTGGAAAATGACAAGAGGAGTGTGTAAAATAAGAGGCAATACTTAGGGGAATGGTTTTAGGAGCTAGTTGGATTGATAACAAGTAGAAATAAGGGATAACAATCATGTGAAGCACCAATGGTCTACCCACCCATTTCTTGGTGCACCCCTTAAGTAATTAACTCATAGATATGGAGACTTGATGGGTTTTTTAAAGATAGAAAGCATTAGTAATTGATAAAGTTTGAAAATATTATGTGTAAACACTTGGTATTTGGCTTAGTAGAGGCCCTCTTCCAAATTTCATCGAGAGAGGGTCCTAACCTGATATTTCAACATAGGATAGAGAGAATTAGTGAAGATATGAAAGAGATTATCATTTGACCTATTATTCTCACAGTTATTAGATAAGGTATTATACCATTTTATGAAATCTTATGTGGTTTTGGTCTCAAGTTACTTGCAATTGATAAAATGAGCCAAGGTATTCTCTAGGATGTCACTAGTTTGAAACTATTACACTAAAGCATTCACTATATATTTTAAACTAGTGAAAAAATGGGACTTGAGTTGATTATACCAATCTAAAGCATCTTCATAGAGATATTTTTATAATATCTTTGTAGTGGTAAATTTTTTTAATTTAACCTAATTTTGGTAAAGATTATCAAATGTTTTTAAAAGTAAGGTAAGATAGTCTGGTAAGAAACAGTGAAAATGATTTTGGAACTGGAAGAATAGTCTGGTTCTTCTTGTTGGTTATGTTTTCTAGTCCTATTCTCTGGTTCCTTTTTGTAATCTTCTGTCTATGGTGCAGCCAGATCTTTGTTAATTTGGGTTTTGACCAGTGGTCTCTCTGGTGGTTTCAAGTCCATATAAAACCTATTTTTTCTACTTCTTTCTAGTAGTTTTTAGGTTCTGCCTGTGGTCGTTGAGGCTTTATCTTTCTTTCTTTGTACTTGGGTTTCGGGGTCCCTTCAAAACCTGATTTTACCTTAATCTAAAAAGTAAGGTAAGATCAATTAAAATGTTATAACTAATGGTAGTTGTGATTCCTCCTATATTTATGTTATCAATTTGAGGTGTAATAGGTTCATTTTGAATATGTTTAATCCTTTTTTAAATAATAGGTGGTTAGGGAATAAGGTTACCATGGGAATCTATAAGCAGGGTTGGGGGGTAGGGGGCATTTTAATTTTGCTCTTCCCATGGAACCTGTTGAGGTTGATTTTAGAGGTGAATAAAGTGATTCTACATTTTCATCATTTGATTGGAATTATTAGATTGTAAATCATTCTTTTGGTTAAGAGTTTTTAACAATATTTCATGGGTTTGATTGGTGTCTTGACTAGTTTGTGTAGCATGAAAATCATTAGCCTTGGTATTAGTGGCCTAGGTACCACTTTGAGTAGTGGCATGTACATCTACACCACTAGTAGATTGATAATCATTGTAAACAATTAGACACTAGTGGCATGATTAACATGTGTAGCTAAAGATTCACTAGTAGAAGGATTAGAAGAGAAAGAAGCACTAGTGACATGGTTAACATGGGTATCAAACTATGCACTAGTGGAATGATTGAGGAGGGTGGGTCTTGGAAAAGGCCCACTAGATGTTGAACCCACCATGTTAGTATAAATACTTGACATGGAGGTGGAATAAATCAAGGAAGAAGAAGTCATAGTATGAGGAGTCAAAATATAAGGGAAAGGTTGAGAAGCAAAGAATCTATCACCCATAAATCTATGAGAGAATGTT
Source organism: Torreya grandis (assembly GCA_037957365.1). Classification (NCBI taxonomy): domain Eukaryota; kingdom Viridiplantae; phylum Streptophyta; class Pinopsida; order Cupressales; family Taxaceae; genus Torreya; species Torreya grandis. The sequence continues at coordinate 348,347 of JARHVA010002097.1, read as the reverse complement.
AAGGAAGGTGAATGTGGTCCTTCATCTAACCACTTATCATAAGGTTGTAAATAGTGAAAGGGTCTTTTCCTTAATGTTGGATAAAATCATTAATGAAGAAAATCTTGTCCAGAGTATACTCTAATTCAAGATAATATTCTAAATAGAAAAAAGGGTTACAAGTAGAAGAGGAATGAGTAGGAGTCCCTTAATTTTTTGTGTAAGTGGCCATATGCACATTACTTTCATCTAAAGTGGCATCAACAAGATGTTTATGAGTAAATGTGTTAGGATTGGTAAATTTCATCATATTTATTAAGTTCAACTCTATTTTATCCTCAAATAGGAAGTTCATGATGAAATAAAAATGTTTAAAAAGGATGATACAAAAACAAAATTAGAAAATAGGATACAAAGTCAAATGGTTTAACTATGTTATATAACCTAGGTAATCAAAACATAAGGATAAGGATACACAGTCATGTAGTTTGATTCTATATTAAAAACAAGAAGGATAAATAGGTTAATAATGATACACATCCATGTAGGTTGACTATATACTATTGAATAAATAACCGAATAGGGAGATAAGAAGACACAATCATGTAGATAGACTATGTACTTTTGATAAGAAGATATAATAGTTTCTAAGAGACTGTATCAACTATGATGATAATGTTATGAAATAGGGGAAAAATTTTCAAGATAGTTTAAAGCAAAAATGAAATCAAACAGAAATAATTAGATCAATGTGACTGATCCAATTAGGGCACACAACAAAAACCTTTCACCAACATTGGTCAATCTAAGTTTTGCAATACAACACACAATGATCAAAGAGAAATCAATCAAATAATAAATAAATATTAACTGATTGGTCATCCTATGTGTTATTAGATTATAATAAAGTGTAATTTTAGTGTCATAGGCACATTAGCTGAAATAAAGAACTAAAAATCAATCTAAGATTGGTTTTAGGATGTTTGGGCTGCAAGGGATATGTATTGATAATGATTATGGTGTGGTATTGGGGCCTACCCCCTCACTTCACAATACCATAGTGATAAAGGTATCAAGTGCTTTGAAAATATATAAAATCAACCACATATTTATACTTGGCCAAAAAACCAATTCAGCTTCCCCCTTGGTGATGAAATCTAAGTAGGTAGGCCTTGGGAAGACAAATGTTTAATGTTTTTTGAATGTAAAGTAGTTTGGTAGTGTGTATAAATGAGTAAAATAGTATAACTAAATGTTAATTTAAAAAACTACCTATTTATACTATGTGATTACTCTAAGCATGCAAATAATTTAAAAGGCAATGTGAATTAATTACTAGCAAATAAATGTTAATTCCTTCATTAATAATAGTATAGAGTTGGTTCAGATGACACAGTATGTATAAATTATAGAATAGAGTCGATCAGGTTGTTTTTTGTAGAAGTAATGTAGTCAAGAACAAAGTTAAACAAGTAAACTATGTGTCTCATATAGAAGATAGACTATATAACTAAGTCGATCAAGTTGACCTAGTTAGCTGTGTAGACATCCAAATCTAGCCACAACTAGCTTTTGACTGAACTTTAGATTGATTCCTACCAGCCAATGCAAATTAATCTTAGGAATCATTGAACATACCAAATTTTATAATGCATCATTCATCAATGGTCATAATCATGTTGAAGCATCCCTATTTAGGATACTAACATGTATACAATAATAATCTCTCATGGATTCATCCCTAATAAACTTGTGGCATAACAACTATCGATTTAGCCTATAGACCCATTAAATAAGACACTAAATCAAATGTTAAAAGATAAAAAATATTAATCAAAATGAATTATCTAATTAAAAAATATTAAATGTCTAGTTGAATTATCTATTTACAATTAATGAATATCTAAAAATGTAAATTTCAAAAACAAAATATCAAACCTTTTCATCATTGCCTTTATGAATTGTTAAGCTCTTCTAAAATATACTAAAAATATCTTATTTTATATCCATTCTTAGTAATCAAAAACCATAATTATATGTAAAATTTTAACTCAATTGGAATTAGTCTTGACTCACCTAGGGTTAGTTTGAACCCATTCTATGTTTAAAATCAACCTTAATTCACCTTGGGTGAGAGTTAATTCTTGAGGCTATAAATACAAGGCCATACACTTTCATTTATAAGTTGGGATATTATAGATTTATTATGTAGGATTTTATCCATAAGCCTCATGCAAGTAATGTTACCATGCCCAAATATTAATCCAAGAAATCAAAGCCAAGATGCTAAGGAAAGGTGATGCCAACAAATCTCTATTGATGAATATTTCTTGATGCATAATAGGAACAAGCCATTCACCAAGACATTTTGAAGATCTAAGGAAGGTAAAAGAAGGTGATCTTTTATGTTTTTGTTGTGTTTTCATATTTTTTCTTGTTACTTAAGCTCTCCCTAGTGTCTAGGCTATAGGAGTTAGTATTTTAGTGTGTTTATTTGAGTTTTATTTATTGGACTAACATAATACTAACCTCCCCTCTACATATTCCTTGTCCACATGTTGGCATGCTTGGTGGGACCAATCATCCCATATGACCAAGGAGATTAATATTCTACTTTTAGTTTTGCTAATGACTACATAAAAATATTAAAGTTCCAAGTTTTTACTTCATTTTTATGTCTTTCTATTTTAAGCAAGTCACATTTATAGGGATCGATGTCAATTTTTAATTGCAGGTTACAGGGATCAATGCCAATTTTTAGTTCAATGTCAATTACATGGATCAACCATGATATATGTGTGAAAAACATAGCATGGTAAGAACATATCTAACAAATGTTTTTCTCAATTTTTCTTGCCTTCCTCTATCTTTGGGTACCCACACATTGTTTGTCTAGCCCATTTATTGAAAAATGTAGTGAGATATTTTGTTTTTATGCTCATTATTTTAACTATTTTCCTATCCAAACATACATTATTTTCTATTTTTATAGGGAAACATTGATGATTTTATTAATTGATGTCAATATTTGTAATCAATGTCAATTCCTATGTGGATCAATGACAATTGGTCTCTAAGAAAAAAAATTAAAAAAATTGAGAGTTAATTTTGAAATGTTGTTTTATCACTTGATATTGAGCTTCTGAGTAGGCAAACCCTCTAACAATTTATAGGTCTAAAGGTGGAAAAATATAAGTTTAATCATGGTTAAAACTTACAAAAATTATCTTTGGTGCTTAAAAAGTACTTAGTTATTTTCATCTCTTAGTTGTTTTTAAAGTTTTTTTTTACAAATTATCAAACAAAAAATTCAAAGGTGCTCAAACTTCATAACACATTTCATTTTTGTGCCATAAAATTAAATCTCAAATTAGTTACATACTCATAAGAGTTTCATTTTTTATTATTGATTATTGAGAGTGTTTATTTAGAAAGATGAGTGATGTGTGTATTATCTCCCCCATCCCCTTTAGGGATTTGGGTGATTAAAAATGCTTATTATTTGCATTTTGTTTCTTTGGTAAAAAATCATGGAAGGAAACTTAATAAGGCCCTCCCTAGAATTTGTATGATTTAGGTGATCCAAAACTAACCCTAATGTCCTTCCACTTGTCTATATTTTCATGAATTTTAGCTTGTGAATGGGAGTTCATCACTTCCTCACAAGTTCTTTAGGGAAGTGTTGACCTAAGAATTCATCTCCCAAAATCACTCTAACCCCACTCCATCATGGGTTATATAAATTAAGGGCGACCCACTGGGATGCTTATTTTGAGTGGTTAAAATAAGCTCCATTAGTGGTACTCAACCTCAAAATTTAGGGATAATTTGAACATTGCACTACACTGAGTAATTAAAAAATGTAGTGGTTGTGAAAAGGACAAGAACTTTTAACAACAAGCTAGTTGACACAAATCCAAATGATGCGATTGTGACCTAGTGTTTGCCACACATATGGAACCATATATAAACAAATGAAAATGAATAGTTTAGTCAAACTCACTTATCATGCACATAATGTTGATGTAAAGAGAGTAACTCAAAGTTTCATGTCATAATATTAACTCTTTAGAGAAGAGGGGGACTAAAAACCCTACTTTTCATGCATTTTTACTTTTTTTATTAACAAATTAAAATCCTCTCAAGAGCAAGTATATCAATAGAATTTGAAAATATGATGTAACCTTCTTAGTTTTAAGATTTAGGATGTTCCACTTAGGTTTTGTGTCATTTTATCCTTTCTTGTATGGTCTTGAGTCAAAACTATTTTTTTATCTTACCACATCAAAAATGAGTTTTGTTTACACATCACTCCTTTGTTTCAAAATATATTATGTTGGATATTTGATATTACACCTTTGCCTTAAATTTTTTGTAAAAACCTTTGTGTGTGTAAATTGATTGAAAATGACACCATTACACTACCCAACTCATTTCACGTATTATGCCTTTGAGTCTTGAAACAAACTATTTGTCATATCTTTAGAGCATAATAACCTCATTATGTTGCTCAAATCATTTTGGAGACTTGTTGCCTTGTGCCCAAATTTCATTTTTGAAATAATTCCATGTGTGCCTTTTGGATCTATACCTAGTATCATCATGCCATTCATTCTTATCTATCTTATTTTCTATTTTGAGAAAGACTAGTCTTCTAAGTTGAGTTTGAAATTAGCCTTGAGAATTTCAAACCCAAACATTGATTGTTTTATATTTAGGCCTTGTGTAATTTTGCCTTAGATCATTTTTCTTTCAATTTTGAGTTGTGTAACTAAGATTAATTCCTTTCTCAATTTGAAATCTATTTTTATGCCTAGATTTAGAGAAGTCATCTATCTTTCATATGCATAAAGTTTCATGTCTTTTTCCAAATGACCAAGTTCGTGTTTAAATCTAAATGACTATTTTGTGTCAAAATGTTTCAAATTTGTTAGATTAAATCCCCTAAATTTTAGACCTTATTTTTTTTAAAGTCTAGCTTTTGTACCTTTCCCAAAAGACCTAGAAATACATGTTTTATCATAGATTTTTTTGCTTTATTTTCCAAAAGAGTATCTTTAGATATATTTTAGACTTGTTTGAAACATGTTGTACCTAAGTTTGGCATTTAGGTTTTTATTCATCCACTTGACCTTTTTGTGTAATATGTTTGATGTTAGACATTTGACATTAGATTGTTTTAAACCAAGTTTTTAAAAAAACCTATTTGGAGATACAAATCCATTCCTTAGAAAAATTTAGACTAAGTTCAAACCATTTGTCCCTTTGGAAATTATTCATAAAAGTAGGGGGTAGAAACTCCTATGTACCATCCATAAGAAATTACCTCTAATCCTCAACCATCTACTTCTTTGAGCATGAAACCAAAAATATTAAGTAATAAAGAAACAACTATTGCCTTACCTTAACAAAACATGATGAATTTTACTCCAACTCAATAGGTGATGACTAACATTTCACAAAAATAAGCATATTATAATTTACCAATATAGTAGAGGCAAAACATTTTACCACTTTAATATGGGAAATAAATGTTCCACCTCGAGTAGTAAAAAAATATACCTCAATAGTTGTAGACCAACATACCTTTGTGATTAACCATAAATGTTGTCTAATCAATAATTTATGTCCATTGGTCAAAGACAAATTTCAAACAAACTACAAGACAAATTTAAAACAAACTACAAGTGTCTAATTCACAATAAGTGTTAGTAAAACAAAGAGGTACCACTATTCCACAAGTACCTATCAAGTAGAAATTACCTTGAGCTCCAAACATGCCACAAATCCAATGATAGGGATTTGGTCCATAATAAGTTTCACTTACTCACCTAGGTTTGATTAGTCAGCATCAAGTCCTTATCAACCTCAGAATGCACAATACTTCACCCCAGTCCATATCCTTCCATCATAGCCATAATTCCCTTAAAACTAGGCCTATATACTAAATCCAAACTAGAATATCACACCAAAATACATGCAATTTAAAAAATAACACCCCAATCCATGAATATATATCCTTGATATATTTCCTAACCAAACCAACATTCCACAACAAACCATTCCTCCATTATACCCTAGTTAAGGTAATCCACCTTTGACCACCTAGCCTTCACGTTAGGCCAATGTTCCATCTAGTTTCTTGGCAAAATAACTATAGAAAATAAAGGATGCAATCACCACCATTCAATAAAATAAATAAATCAATAGTATATGACATTTTTTCCTACCCATTCAACATGGAATATCTATAAATACCATTTCCTCTAGGGTATGAACCACTAAAGTTTGATAAATATAAGGGTAAGGGAGACCCTAAAGCCCATTTAATAGAATTATTTGTTGCTTTCCAAATGATGGATTATAATGACATATACCTCATACTATTTTTTACTTAGAGTCTAATAGGATAGGATTTGGAGTAATTTCTAAAATTTCCAAAGAATTTAGTATCTGATTTTGATGACCTTTTGGACAAATTTGTGCATCATTTCTCCTACAATCTCAAACATGAGATTTTATTGGTAGATTTGACTCAAGATAAGAATAAATTTGGTAAAATATTTGTATATATATATGATGATGGAGGGAACTTACTATCCATTTCACCATAGATTACTATACAAAATAATTGGTCGTTGTGTTTACCAAAAATTTGCATAGTGAGATATCCTATCATCTGGAGCTATAGTGTGCACATAATTTCAAGGAGATCATCAACAAATGTTTGATAATTTAAAAGTCCTTTAATAACAATTATATTATCAAGTTAATCTGATTGAATCAAAATTAGAACCAAAACCAAGGCACAAGCCAAAATTAGATACAAACACAAGTCCAAATGCAAGTGTTGACAACAACCTAGGCTAGTAATTATGAAAAATCCAAGAAATTCAATCACAAAAATAATGTTTTTGGAAATGGATTTACTAAATAACATCATTTCCAAATATTTCAAACACTTTCTACTCATTAAATTCCATAAATGTAAATTAATCCTCATCAATAACCCATTTAGCAAGTGTAACCTTCATAGTAGCCTAGACCAGCTCAAAAAAGAAACAACCACTACCTTTGTAAACCCTCATATAAGGATAAATGTGAATACTAATTGAGTTTTTAGTGACCTTGGAGAACCTATTTAAGTCATGTTTCACAATCTATCCACCATTAATCTACTTAGTTGGTAATATTGAATCACTATCTTGAGGGTATTCCTTATCTGGATTGGTATAGGGAGAATGAGTACTATGATACCATCATGTTCATGGACATAATTTATTCCATTGTGTGAATAATAAACACCTCATTAAAAATATGTTTGGAAATGGGGAGATTAAATTAGATAATATATCATATACATCTAATTAGAACTTGGGTATTTGTCAAAACCCATTTCTTCAACATAAAAATAATCAATAATAACAACAAAGGCTAGAGAAATAAAAATAATAGTATCAACATCCATGATAACAAAAACAATAATAGAATTAAAAACAATAGCAATATCAACCAAATGGAAGGAACCAAGGCCAAAATGATTTAAACACCTAATAAATTTACCATGTAGTTGCACATGACTGCAACAAAGTTATAGGTCATATTTTGGGAGGTCATGTTTCCAACATCACCATAAATCCAAGACCAAATGCTAACATAACAATACCATTTATAATCAATTCCAATCAATTCATCTATGCCAGTGATCCTCCCTTGACCTAGGACCATAAATAGGCACATCAATAACCAAGAATTACTACTTTGGGACCTTATACTAATAACTCATCATTGATTTGTGACCATAGATAAGTGCATTGGTAATTAAGACTCATCTTATTTGACCCCCCTCCTTTGTCATTTTCTAGCAATAATATCCCTATATCTAGTCCTAATTATGCAATCATAACTTGATGGTCAAATATTACAATTATTGGCCCATAACCACCTACCACTGAACCCATTCAACCAACCATTCTAGATAGGAAAAAGCCATTTATATTTGTGAAGGAAAATTTGTTCAACATTATGAAATAACTTCAAAAAATGTCTGAACAAATATCCAATTTGGATTTATTACATATGTTTACCATCCACAAGAACATTCTGACAAAGTTCCTAGGCTAATCCCAAGTTCTAAACAACATAAGCCTAGACAAATTCCAAGAGTTGGTTTGAAATTTAACCCCAAGCCAATAGTTAACCTTCGACCAAAGTGATATGTCATCCCTTGGCCCTTTCCATAATAACCCATTATAGTTTGAATTTTTCATAAGTTGGCACAAAGTGAAATGTGTCCTCATAGACAATAGATCAAGTCTAAATATTATGTCTCTAAATCTCATCAAGCATCTTGAATATATAATAACCAATCTCTAGCTAAAAATGATCACTATCAAGGCCTATGACAATGAAGAGAAAGAATCACAAGGCACCATCAACTTTCTATTTATCATTGGGCCATTGACCCATAATACATTACCATGTGTTATACCTAGATGTATCATATACTTTCTTTTTGTGTAGACCTTAAATACATGAGATTTGTGAAATCCCTTCTACATTGTGCCAGTGCCTTAAGTTCTTTCATTTAGGTATAGATGTCACCACCAATGGATATTTTTAGCCCTATGAACATTAAAAATATTTGGAGGCTGTGTATGAAAGTTACAATTATATATTTGGCCTAGATCTAGTTCCCAAAAAGGATAAAGGCAAATAAATACTTATTGATTTACTAGAGACCAATTGCATAGACACAGATAACCTTGATTCATCTTCCCATATACCACCCCTAAATTGTCTAATCATTTTACCATAACAACCAATAATCTAGGAAAATATTTAAAACATGGCACATTTCACATTTCTAAGCTTACTTATAAACCTAAGTCCTTTATAAGACTTAAATCTAAGCCACCTTGCATCAAATGGAAATGAAAAATAAAAGGTAAGATCCATATTCCACTTCCTATCATTTTCATTCTGGCCACTGGCCAAGAAGAGGACCCATTTAAAAATGATTAAACCTTGTTATACAAAGACAAATTGGATGATTTTTACAAGAATTCCAAATACCCCATTCCTAATAGGATCATGGATAATCAATCCTATGTATGAGGAGGCCTCAAGCCAAATCAGTAGGGAACTCTTGAGCCAATCTCTACAACTTGGTACAAAGAAATCTATGGTGTTAGATTTAAACTACTTGGGGGTGACCCCACATACCTTATTCATGTTCCAATGCCAATGACCAGTGACAATGATGTGGACAGTGAAGTAGAGTTTGATCAAAGCCTTTAAAATTACTTTACCAATAAAAATTTGTTTGATACCCATGCCATTTATACCCTTACCCCATTTATTTGTACTAATCCACTTCCTCTTTATTACCCTCAACTTATAGCCTGGGACCAATAAGAATCCATAGTTCTTATAGACAAGTTTGAGAATGATGAGGACTTTTGTGATTTTCTAGGCTTAAGAGACAATGTTCCGTTGGGAGACCAAAAACAAGGGTTCTCAATTAAGTTGGATCCTACAGCATATTTTGGAGAATGGGTGAACACCCTTAAACACAAAAAAATAAATAAAACATTGAGGTCCCAAAGTGAAAAACTTTTTGATGCACTTTTAGACTAGGGTAAAAGTAAAGAGAAAATTTAGTCTAGTGGTGAAAACATGTTTTAGGCACCATTAAATGGTGGTGTTCACATTTCCTCAAACATAGCTCAAGAAACCACCAATGATGAAATTAATTTTGGGTTTAAGTTTAGTTCTAAAGAACAACATGCCTTTGACTCAATTATTCAATAATTTACAATAGTCTTTGTAACATGGTCATCCCTACCATTGGGAGATTTTGACTCATATTTTTTAAGCAAGCTTGAATAACTAGTCCAAATAGAAGACTTGGAAGTTGTAGGACAATTTGAATCATTACCAACTATTCTAGAATATGGATTAAATCTCCTTGTAGAAGACACTATAGAAGTCAACATTAGAACTCCATAAGATTTGAAATGGATCAAGTTAAGCATGCCCCCTACTGAGGAAGAATGTGATATATTTATAACCCTTTTAAAGGAATTTTTTGACATCTTTGCTTGGGCATATTTAGGTTTAGACCTTACCTTGGTTATACACCACCTTGTTTTGCATCTTGATGCCAAAGTCATGAAGAAAAAATTGTACAATATGCATCCTTTCATTGTTGTATTAGTAAAGAAAGAGTTGGAAAACTCTTGGAAGAGAAACGTATTTGACTAATAAACTAATTAGATTGGATCTCAAATGTTATGTTAGTTATCAATAAGCCTAAATGAATTAGAATCTACACTGATGTTAGAGACATAAACAAGGCCTTCCCCAAGGATAACTTTCCTTTTCCAAATATTGACATGATAGTTGACTCTACAATAGGGTATGAAATGCTTTCACTAATGGATGGATTTTTAGGATACAACTAGATATAGATTACACTAGAAGACCAACATAAAATAGTATTCACCATTCTATGGGGAAATTTTTATTATCAAGTTATGCCATTTGGTCTTAATAATGATGGGGACACATACCAAAAATCCATAACCATCATATTTCATGATATGATACATGACATTGTTAAAGACTACATAGATGACATATTGGGTAAATCAAAGACCATGACTAATCATCCAGCTATACTATAGAAAATATTTAAGAGGATTCATGAATACAAGGTCAAAATCAATCCTAAGCAGTGTGTTTTTGGTGTTACTTTAAGAAAATTTCTAGGCTTCATCATCTCTGATAGGGGCATTGAAGTTGATCTTGCTAAAGTACAAGACATTATTGAGATACTACCACCCTCCAATTTGAATTATCTCTATAGTTTATAGGGTAATATCTAGTCTAACAAATGATTCATATCATAATTGTCTAACAAATTCCATCCATTTATAGATTTACTAAATAAAGGTGTCACATCTCATTGGGATGAATAATGCCAAAAAATATTTTTAGCACCTAAAGGCATATCTTACCAATCCACCTATTTTTTTATCACCTATGCAAGGAAAATCATTCCTATTGTGCTTGTTTGATATCAAAAAAGCCCTGGCATAACTTATATCTCAATGTTATGACAATGGAAAAGAACATGTCATGTATTATCTAAGCCATACACTGGTTACATATGAACATAGCTATATACCCATAGAAAAACCCTATTTAGCTATGGCTTTTGAAACATAAAAACTATGATGTTACATGTTAAAAAAAAGACCATAGTTATTTCCAAAGTAGATCCACTCAAGTATCTACTATCCAAGATAAATTTACAAGGCTACATGGTTAAATGGATTTTGCTTCTAAGTAAGTTTGAGGTCAAATATGTCAACCACAAGGCCATCAAGGGAAAAGTACTTATAGGTCACTTTGTTTAAGCTCCCCTTACAGAGATAGAACCACCAATTTTCCAATTATGAGATGAATCTATCATGACCATCATTAAAACACCTCCTAAGGAGGAGCAATAAAAGCTATATTTTTATAAATCATCCAACTCACATGGATTGGGGATAGGCCTATTATTTATTACAATATAGGGGGTTCTTAGCCATAAATCATTCTATATCAATTTTAATTATACTAAAAACATGGCCAAATACAAAGCACTCATTATAAGGCTTTTCTAAACAGTATAATTTAATATTCAACATCTCAATGTTTATGGTGATTCTTAGTTAATCATCAATTAGGTTACAAACTACTTTTAGACCAAAGATGACAAGTTGGTGCCATAGAAAGTCATGATCAATGTTATCAAATAGTATATTATTGATATAAAGTTAAAAAACATACCAAGGGCTAGTAATAGGATAGTGGATGCCACGGCCACCATTGGCTCTTTTATTCATCACATTGACAAGGAAAAAGAATACCAATTCCTCATTGAAATTCTTGTAGTGATAGTTCATGAACCTTTAACTATCATAATGATTTAAGATATTATTGGTTTCAAATCTACATGGTATTCAAACATTTTTACCTATATTCATGACCATATTATGCCAACATACCTATCACTCAAATATAAAAATGTCTTTGCCCACGAAGTTGCATGTTATACCATACTTGGACCAATCCTTTATCATCATAAATTTGATGGAACTTTACTTCATTATTTAAATTTCTTAGAATTAAAATTAGTTTTATATGAAGTTAATGGAGTATGTGGATCTTGCACCAGTAGGGCCATCATATCCAAAAATATCCTACATAGTAGATATTATTGGCCAACTATGGATGCATATGTCAAAAGGTGTGACAGTGTCAAATGTATGCTGATTTGATTCATGTCCCGAAAAAACCATTAAAACCAGTGCTTACACCATATCCATTTGCAACATGGGGCATTGATCTCATTGAGAAGATTAACCCAACCTCATTTGATGGCCATAAGCACATCCTTACCACTAGTGAATATTTCACTAAGTGGGTTGAAGTTATACCCCTCACTTATGTGATTGGAAAACAAATTTCCAAGTTTATCTTTAACCATCTCATTTTCCACTATGGTATCCCATCTAACATTATATATGATAATGATGGATCATTTAAGAATAAAGATGTCAAAACATTTTGTAATAAGTACAACATTACTCAACATTTCTCTACTATATATTACCCACAAGGTAATGGTTAAGTAGAATCATCCAACAAAACCATTGTCAACATCCTTAAAAAGATTATAAATAATAATAGCCATGATTGGAACCTTCAAATATTTCATGTCCTCTAGGCATAACACACTAACTATGATACACAAATAGAATCCATTCCATATTCCTTAGTTTATGGCATTGAGGCCATCCTTCCCATTGAGGTTGAGTTACCTTCTCTATGCATCTCTTTAAAACATGTCCTGGATGATGAATATTACTAAGTAGCTTGCCTAAAAGATCTAGAATTACTTGATGAAAAATGCATGGCCACTATCAATAGCCTTTAAGCATACTAGAACATACTCTTTAGCCATTATAATTAGTGGGTCAAAGATAATTAATTCAATATTGGTGATCTTGTTCTCAAAGAAAACCAAAAGAATACCATAATCAAGAAGAAAAAGAAGGGAAAGTTTAAACCCAATTGTATAGGCCCCTATATCATTGTGGAAAATTATGGATTTGGACCATATAGGCTTCATTACACCAGATGGGGATCAACTTGATGAACTAATGAACATCATACACCTCAAACAATACTTCACTTGAGAGAGCTAAATTATTATTTGTGAGGCCCATTTATATTGTACCATAATATTGATATTATTCTTTATCTAATACCATATACCATTATACCATACCTTCCCTATCAACCACAGTTATTTTTATGCTCTCTACCCAACCCCTTTGACCTTGGTTCTATTATATTGGTTCTTTGGGTACCTTTAATGAGGGAATTTAGATAAAGTTTTAGTAGTTGATTCATTATTCTAGATAGAGATAGTATTTTGGACTAGTTTGATGGTGGTTTGGTAGTTTCATCCTTAATTTCTTGTTTCATTTCATTCGAAGTACTCTTGATTATAACTACCTTTGGGAAAATCAGTATCTCTCATTATGATACTAATTATAATTGCCTATGGGAAAATTAGTATCATTGATCTATGCCATTGTGTCCTAATTATAACCACCTATGGTAAAATTAGGAAAAACACATTTATCATGACTTGAACTCCCTCCTTTCCATTCCTATGCCATACTATGACATTTTCTTAATTTGAGATATTACTGCTACCTAGTCATATTCCTCCACTATAAGGTATAACTACAGTGACTTAAGGTCCCATCCTAGGACTATGTAGACAATGCTCAATTCATGTAAAGGTCAGCTCAGTTACCCTTTTGCCATGCTCTCTCCATTTTATGAGAAATTTTAAGTTTGAACACTATCACCACTTTGAAAGTTAGACCTTTCATATCTCATAATTCTTAATCGAGTTGAGATACATATAAAATTTAAAAAACATTTGTAAAACATCTCTAAACATCCTAAAAATTACCAAAATTACTACTTATTTTACTTAAGGATTCTAGGATCCCTAACTATTTCACAATAAACCACTTGCCATTTAGTTTCCCCATCCTTATTTGGCATGATCCTTACTCTCTTGCCATTTTATGAGTAATCATTTAAACACTCTTATCATTTTGTGAGACCATTATCATATTCTTATACAACACAATCATGTTTTTCTTATCATCATTTTCTTCTATCCCATATCCTTAGAGAACTACATTTTGCCTAAATTTTTTTTTGGACCTTGTGTCCATGAAACTATGTAAGTAGTGTCCACTTGCCTAGTGCATCTAGAGTTAGATCATCTACCCCTTTCTTTTCTTTTATTTCCCCCATTTTTGGTTTTTGTTTATTTATCTCCTATAGCCTAGGGGTAATGGTTAGCATCTCATTTATTCTCTATTTGCACTAACATTGTGATTAACCATTTTTTAAGTTTATTTCATTTTTGTTCTTGTTCTTGTTGTTTTGTTTTATCCTATTTTTCTTTCTTTTCCACTTTTTTGGTGTTTTGCATTCTTTTTTTTGCTTGTCTACCTTTTTTTTATTTCATTTTTGTGACTTGACTCATATATGCTTACATTGGGTGATTCCTTACACATAATACTTTAGTCCATCCATATTCATATGTCAACACTACCATCATGGATTTTATCATTGGTACATTGTTTTTTAATTGTTTATTAGATCACGTGTTAGTATGTATGTATATTTTGGCTCATTTATCATGGTTTTTTTATATAATTATGCTTACCACCACATGTTAAAACAAAAATCAACTCAAGAAATCTTACAAATAATGTGACTACAGTACTTCTCCTTGGCACCTAAAAAATTCCTGATCTACCCAGATCATTCCCCACATAAAGAGTAATTTAATCACAAAATAATTTTAATCCTTGATAGTTAGGATGTTCATCTCCATACTATCAAGTTACAAAAATTCATCTTTATCCTCTGTACTAGCTTAATTTTACTCCATGAGTACAGATTTAGAATGTAATCCCCCTATTCTAATTTACCATAGTAGTCCCATCCTTATCCCAATGATTATAACTACCTTTGGGAAAATCATTGTGTATTATCCCATCCATAGAGCCAATGATTATAACCACCTATGGTAAAATCATTATGTTTTGATTTATTTGGAGGTTAATGATTATAACTTCCTTTGGACAAACCATTATCTCTATCCACCCAACTAGGGCATGTTTTAATCTTGCTAATAATTATAACCATCTATGGTCAAATAATTATATTTTCATCTATTTTTAGGTTAATGATTATAATCACCTTTGGTTAAATCATTATCTTTCTTCTACCAAACTGGGGCACATTTTCATTATGATATTTGTTGACTAAATTTGACCATGTAGGTTAAATTGGGACCCTTATAGGTAAATACTTGACTTTTAGGTGTTTTAGGTGTCTAATACATATGTCACAAGGTGTTTTATAGCTTAATTAATGTCATTTAATGCTATACTAACCTTGGTCCTTAGTCATTATAGACCTTTTAATCATTTTGAGGTCAAAAATGGGCATTTAATGAGTTGTATAGATTCCTTGGGAAGTGTGAAGGTTCTAAAAGGTTATGTCACGTGCAATGTGTCTTCACATGTCTTAATCAACTATTGGTAACTAAAAGTGGTAGGTGATTTAGAGGAAAAAGTAGTTTTCTTGGGGAAAAAGGTGAGTTTGGCACTTATACAACCCATGGGGAAGTGTGCCACATGGGACAAGATCATAAAATTTCCCTTAAGATTCCTCAAGCTTAGATACATGTTTTAAATGCTTTGGAATTTTCATTTTTTGCCCAAAACTATTCTACTCCTTTTTCACCCTTTTAGGCACATAGAACCAATCTTTAGGTTTGTTTTTGGTATAAAAAATAGGGGAGGTTTTTAGATCAAACTCCTTGGGGAGGTGAAATTAAAATTATAGGCCTTAATTTCCATTACAATATTTCTAAGAGTGGTGGCCTATGATTTATGAACCATCCTCATGAAGCTGACTATGTATTTTATTTGCTAATCTATGTAGCCCATAGGTTTTGCCTTGGTTTGAGAAATTACATATAATACAATTGTTGAGGTTGATTTCAAATAATTTTTTCTTCCTTATCTAATGTTACCCATTCTTTTTTTCATGTTTCAAGTTGATTTGATGAGTAAATCATCTCATGTTGGCAAACTAATCTCATTTGGATGAGAGGTAGGTTTCCACTATCTATAGAGTTTCTCATGATTTGGGAATGGTTATAGAGGGTGTAGAGAATTTAAAAAACATGTATTTAATGTATTATTATTCCCCTCCTCTTTCAATTTCATTATCTAAGGAAAACTCTCCATGAAGGTATAGTCATTAGTGAACATGTACAGGTGCCTTCACAGGACGAAACATGTTGAAAACCAAGTTTAGAACTGATCAAGGTCCTTGATAATGTAAATTATATATTTTCAATCTTTAGGATAGGACTAAAATTCAAAAAATTGTCAAGAAATGCATATTTTTTATACTTGTAATCACTATCTGCCATGGAAGTGCACCTACAGGTGCTTAGAAGAGGATAATAATGTTGAGAGTAAAATTTTGAGACCTGATTAGATACCCCATGGTTTTAAACAATGATTTAAAATATAATAAAATGGGTTAGAGTGATAAAATTTCCATACATCACAAATTTTTTGAAGGATGTTTATATTGTTTAAAGGCATATGACATTAATCACTTACAGGTGACCCTAATAGAGGTATATAAGCCATTCTATGGGAGGTTAGGGCATGAAAAAATATTTATTTGGAATCTTAGTAGATGAAATTGAGCATAGTAGACCTCCTTGGATTTTTACATGGGAAAGTGATAGTGAATATTACTTTCAAAGCATAAGATGGTAGTGTTTAGGGACATTATCCCCAAAAGGTAAAAATAGAGCACCTAGAGATTTTTTTGACATCTCATAGCATAGTTACAAGAGCCTTTGATGTATTATAATGGTTTTTTATTATATTATCCACATAATAAAATAAATTTTCAAAGTTTTAAGGAAAAATAAGAAGTGGAGATTGGGTTTTTGGGGGGTCCAAAGTTGTCAATTTATGATTGTTTCTAGGAAGTGAATTCTATAAGCATGAGTCCTAAAGAGCCCTCACTCCTAATGATGAAAATATAGATCATGATAACATATGGGGATAATTCCAAATTTTCAAATTTATAATTCATGACATAGAAAGACCATTAAAGAGGGTTATTTTCTCTATTTTAGGGTCTCATGCATACCCACAGTCTATATAAACAACTAAACACCCACATGTAGCTGACAACGACCCTATTTTCCAAGTTGTTATATGATTATGCCATCAATGTTAAATATTTATAGGTAGTATAAATATAATATTATGATCTAGATATTGATTAAATGGAATTTTATACTATTTTTGGTCTCCCATTAGCATCTACAAATCCCTTTTGACCATAAAATGAGCACCTACAACTGACTGTAGGTAGATAGTGAGTAAAAAATCATTGTTCAGGTGATGGTTTAGTATAATCAGGGTGAGAATTAATTAAAAAAAATTCAAAATGGCCATTTAAATATTAAAGATAATCTCATTTAAGGTTTTCAAGGTAAAAACTATGCAAGGTTTCCTACAGATGACCCCTATTCTATAAGAAGCACAGTCAACTATGTGACCATATGAAACAATGAGCTAGAGGGAGATGGTTACTTATTAATTGGTATGTTACAATAATTAATATATATATACAATTAATTATTTAATATATTATTAGTTTTAAATAATTCCATACAATTTTCTCAAGCTTAATTCTTCTTAAACAACCTACAGGCATAAACTTTGGAGCAGAACACAGTCTTGTGGTTCAAGAGTATGAAAGGTATATGAAGAGTCATGGTGTTAAATGGATATTAGATACACTATATAATTACCATTATAAAATAAATAATACTTTTAAAATGGATATGGAGCAAATAATTAGCTCAGATAAGCAAAATAAGGTCTACACCAAGAAACCTTACACATAGTCCTTTTACTAGTGGTCTACCTCAGTTTTTAACACTATTATATGTTATAATAATATGATAAAAGGATAAAAAAAATTTGGAGGTCATCACAACTCTATGAGGCCCATAAAATATTCATTTTTTATGAGATAATAGGGTAATTACCCTTTGTTTTGTCTCAAATAGAGGGTACTTCTCTAGGATCAAAACTGGTAGGGTTTGGAGAACAAGGTAAAAATATGAAGATAAAAGATGTAGAGATATTAAAATGTGATTTATAAATTTGTATGAAACCAATAAAAATCATGGAAACCAATCACAGAGGAAGGAATCTCAACATGGAGGTCTAAACCCTTGGAGTTGTAGTCAAGCCTACTAGGCACATTTAGGCCTAAAGGCCAAATGGAGGGTCAATTCCAATTGTGACATGAGATGATAAATCCCATGGATTGATAAAATTTTATGAGGTAAAAATATAGGTATATAGTCTATTTATATTCAATTATAACCATTAAAAACTCCTTTTTAGATTTAAGGTGTAGACAAACTATTAAGCATGGTGAGGCCTAAAAGCCAAAGGGGAAGCCATTTTAAATTCTAGATTTGGGAAAGTAGTAAATTGGATTTGGAGAAGTTTTTAGGTTATATAAATTTATTTTCAAGATTTCACATTGTATATTGGTCATAAATAATCCATTTTTGATCCCAAAACTAACTCAGACCTATAAGGAATAAGAGAACAAGCTTGATAAGTCAAATTTGAGTACTCATATCTCTCTTGATGATTTGCATGGGGACCAAAAAGATTTAAATGAGTTATAATATGTCTTTAAAAATCACTTTTTGTCATTATATTCAAATTCCAATGTTAAATCTGCATGAACAAGCCTTAAGAGGGTGAAACTGTTCAAAACCCTTAATAAACCCATGTAAAGACCAGTTTGAGGAAATGAGAGAGATAATGCACAAAAATAGACCATAATGGAATGAATGATGATTTTATGTTAAATAATACTCATTAAATCTCCCTACCATCAAAATTATTTTACATAATCTATATGGACATGCTAGAAATAAGGTATTTTTGGCCAGTTTATATATTTTTCAAGTTATAGAAGCAGTCTAAAGATGTAATAAATTTTGGGAGGAATATATTGACTTGTTATAACTACATATGGAAATTTAATTTTTTGAAAATACTCCTAATTATGAAAAAAAATAACTTCATCTCAATCAGTCAAAACTGGCATAGTGACCAAGCTAGTGAGAAGAGTGGAAAACTTTAAGTGAGGTGATTTTAAGGTGTGCTTGATGATTATAAAGAAATGGAGGGAATTTAAAGTTTTCATACACTCCTAATGTATTTTCATGGAAAATTTATGCCGTTTTGGTAGCCAAGTGTGCAGGGTACATGAAGGAAGAGTTTTTTGGATTGAAAATGATGATGGCTCATTCCCAAATGACCAAGCCTGCAAATAATGCATGGATAGGCATGTATGAAAGCCTTCCCATTAATTAAAATAATTATACCTATCCCTAATCAGTTTTTGGATGTTCAAATAAGTCCAAATCATGAAGTCAATTTTTTGAGCCATAATGAGGAGTTTCATGCCACATTTCATGAGTTTTAAGACTTGAATAGACACTTGTGCTTCCAAACCTTGCATCATTCATCCCATATTCTCTTATCATGCACAAGTAACTGATTCTATCATCTTGGAAAGTTTCCTTATGTCCCTTGGACTTATCTCTTCTCCTCTCTCTCAAGTTTTATAAGAAGTATCCATTTTAGGCATTATAACTTATGCTCCACCTATGTATGACAAATCCATGCTAATTTATATACCATTTGATAAATAAGACTAATAATTTTTACCTCTTCATAACTATTAATAGTGTGTTCTACTTGAATTTTTGATCTTGCTTAGTAAAGACTATGGATTCCTTAGCATGTTGTCTCATTCTTTCATCCTATTTATAGTTAGAAAGCTTCTTCTTATAGGGTATCAGAAGTGTTCTATGAAATTTCAATGATTGATTGAGTTAGTATATTCATTAGTGCCATTCAAGGCCTCTTTTATAGTCCTCTTATCTTTTCACATTCATCCATAACCTCATAATGTAACATTGATGTGAGAAGATGCAGATTTGAGAAGTGTATGTTTGGTTAGTCTCTTGGTGTTATGTGTAATATGTAGTTGGTTGGAATTCATCATTAAATTTTGTGTATCACCCCCCTAAGGATAGTTTTATTTCATTTATCTCTTTCACTTCCACCCCCCCCCCCAAAAAAAAAAAAATGGTTTAGGTGTAGTTATAATCCAAAGTGGTACATCAAGGGAGATATCCATATTTAGAGATTCACCTTATCCTTAGGCTACTCACAATACTAGAGGTGTTTAAATTGTGCCAATTAGATGAGAAAATCTTATACATCTCCTCAAAGGGTGAAATTCCAAGTGACAATAATTTTTGGCATGCCTTGTGAGACTCTTAGTCCAAGAGGTTAAAAGATTTTTGGTGTTGTCTTTCAATAATCAACCTTTGGAGGCATCTATCAAATAATCAATGGTGACTTTGAGGATACATCAGCTGGTAAAGTATCCTAAGTTTCCTTTTGAAGATTTTTTTTAATACATTTATTTGTGTTCTTGCTTTCAATGAAGTTTCATGGATGACTTTGGTGTTGAGTTTTATTTTACACAAGTTGGTGAGGTTTACCAAACTTATGATAATCCTTATCATCCTTGTTATGATTATTTTTAGCCCAAATATGATTATTTTAATCCCCAATATGATCATAAACAGCCCATTCATGAAGTTTATCATTCTTATAAATAAACTTCTCAATGTCTTGATCCTATTCAACTTAGCCACTTCTCAAGTCAATCCATTTTCACCTTAAAATAAACACTTTTGGGCTACGAGAGGTCTATGTTAGATCTTGACACATAAATGGGACATTTTAAAGATGTTCCTAGTAATTTAATTCATTAGTAAGAGATGCATTATATTTGGTCAAAAGAGAGTGGACACCTATTGAGAGAGCCAATTAGAAAAGGCTCACAAGTGAGATGATAGATGTGAGTGGCCTAGTTTCTTCCTTAGAGAATAGACTAAGAATTTATGAAAGGTAGCCTCAATAAACCTATAAGCCTTAATTTTCACTTTTTAAAGGTTTTTATCAGTCCTAAATGGCTCCCATTCATGAACCCAATCAAGCTTATCAAATTCATCCTTTTCTCAATCAGTTAAAGGAGATAGTTAAAAAGAGAAACCTTATTTTTGAAGCTAATCTTGATAGGTATATTGAGTTGGATAATATGCATATCCAATATAAAATTTCATATTAAAAATAAGTGTAATATAATCCCTCATTTCCCTCTCCAATTATAGGCCCATCTCAAGAATAAACCTCTAGATATGCCATTCCAAGTTGGAGACAAGGTGGAGATTCCAAGCCTAAAGAGAGTCCAAGTTTATTAAACACTTCATCCACTACTCAAAGTGCATCACCACCTAAAGAAAATAATCTTAATCCTAATATCCTAAGATAGATTAAGATAGTGGATCCATGGGGAAATAAGGAGGAGAAAAGCCAAGATAAAGAGTGTGAAGTTGAATAAAAAGTTGATCATATGCAAGTCCCTCCCACCCTTCCTCAAGAGACCTCTTGTTCTCCATGTCATCCCTCTTGTACTCCTCCTCATTAATAATACTATGACATTAAATAAATAATTTTATAAGAGAACCTATCCAAGTAAATTGAAAAGTTAGAGTAAAAAATGAAGTTGCTAAGTAAATGTGTGATGGAAGGTTTAGACCCAAAATAAGATCCTATGCCTAAACACAACCCATATAACCTTCCTAAAGATAAAGATTAATCATAATAATATTTAAATAAAGTGATTTTAAAATGTAAGGAAGAAAACCAAGAAATTTTATCCCAAGGTCTGCCTCCCCTTCCTCAAGAGCTTATAAAAGAGTCCCTTACTTTTCACTCTCAATCTAATTTTGAGTTCTATGTGCCACTTCTACCAACTAGTTCATCTTGTCCTCACCCCATCACCCTATGAATTGATGGAACTATGTTATGGGAACCTAAGGAGGATAATTTGGTTATAAAAAACTTATAACTCTTGTTTGAAGATAATGTAGATCCTTGGCAGCCTCATTGGACTAGGTCACATAACTTCAAAATGCTTAGTGTTAAAATAATGAGAAAGAAATAGAGGATCTTGCAGACCTTGAGAACCAAAGTCTTGTTTTAGATGTTAACATGCAACTTAAGATCCCTTAAGAGGTTATAAATCCTAAATAATAGGTTTTCTCTTGTGTTGAATCTTCATATTGGGTTAATATGATAGAATGTCTTCCTTTGGCCAAAGAAGAAGAAATAGTCCATGGTTCTTCCATCACTATGAAAGATATCACAAATAGGCAAGGAAAAGTTCTTAATAAGACTTGGGATGACCTATTTTTAGTCATTTGAGCAGGTTATAATCCTCTTCAAGGAGTCTATGATCTATTCAAAGATGGAGAAGGCAACGTTTGGCACTCAAGTAAGTATGCAAGGAAAAGAAACATTTAAAATCCATCCTTTAAAGAGGCATATGAATTTGATGATGATATGTTTGAAATAATCACAATGGGATATCATCCTCTATACTATTTGGGAGAAACACATCAGATCTTGAAGGATGGAGCAAGATCCTATTAGCCTCAATCTTCTAAGGAATAAGAAACCAATCCTCTTAAAGTCATGCCTACTAAGAAGATACTAGTTGATCATGAGATGAAGAGTGGGAATCAGCATGAGATATGTGTAGAAGTTTAAGAGGAATATATATACATTGGAGACCTATTTTAATATAGTATTCTTGAGAGCATAGAAATTGAGGTGCCAAGAATTAGGTCTGGTCTAGAAAGCATCCAATTTAAGGAGAAACATGCTTGGCACTATGATTCACCTCATGAAGAAGACGATTCAAGAAACTTTCATTTTGATCCTATAAAGGAGGTATTATTAGTTTTTTTTTTTTAATAATAGTTTGTTTCCTATATTCCCTAAGTTCTTTGAGCACATGTGTGTGTGTTTGTGTGTGTGTGTGTGTGTGTGTGTGTGTGTGTGTGTGTGTGTGTGTGTGTGTGTGTGTGTGTGTGTGTGTGTGTGTGTGTGTGTGTGTGTGTCTTGCTAGTGTGTTTGCTTTGCTTGTGTGTGTCCTTTGCTTTGTGTGGTTGAGGTAATCAAGTGGTATTGTATTGATAAAATAATATGGTAAAAGTCATATTATTATGTCTTATAATTCAAATGAATCCCTAATCCCAATGGACTAATAAGGCTACTAGTCTAGTTAGTATAGTAGACATACTACCCCTATAAGTCACCAATTTGTTGACCAAATTGACCCTGTAGGTCAAATTGGGACCCCTATATGTAAAAAATTAACTTTTAGGTATTTTATGGGTCTAATACATATGTCACAACATGTTTTATAGGTTAATTAATGTCATTTAATGCTATACTAACCTTGGTCCTTAGTCATTTTGGTCTTTTTAGTCATTTGAGTCATTTTGAGGTCAAAAAAGGGGGCATTTTAATGAGTTATATGGATTAATTAGGAAGTGTGAATGATAAAAAATGTTATTAAATTTTAAATTTTTCCTCACATGTCTTAATAAACTATTGGTAACTGAAAGTGTTAGGTGCTTCAGAAGAAAGAGTAGTTTTCTTAGAAAAAAAGGTGAGTTTGGCACTTGTACAGTTCATGGGGAAGTGTGTCATGTGGGATACAATAATATAATGTCCATTTATCTTCATAAATATTATATACATGTTTTAAATTCTCTATAAGTTCCATTTTTATCCCAAAACTATTTTACTCCTTTTTCACCCTTCTAGGCACATAGAACTAGTCTTCAGGTTTGTACTTGGTATGGACAACATGGGAGGTTTTAGATAGAATTCCTTGGGGAGGTGAAATTAAAATCATATAAATTCATTTAAATTAAAATATTTCAAATAATGGTGGATTTTTATTTATGAAACATCCTCATGAAGCTAACTATGTTTTTTTGCCTACTAATCTATGTAGCCTATAGGTTTTGCCTTGGTTTGAGTAATTCCATACAAACTAGTTTATTAGGTTTATTAAAAATTATTTTGGATTTATTATATAATGTTAATTTTTTTTTCATGTTTCAATTTTATTTGATGAGTAAATCATCTCATGTTGGCGTATTAGTGTCATTTGGATGATAGGTAGGTTTCCACTATTTATAGAGTTTATCATGATTTGGGAATGGTTTCAGAGGGTGTAAATAAGTTAAATACCATGTATTTAATGTATTATTAGTTACATACTCTTTAAATTATTTATCTAAGGAAAACTTTCCATGAAGGTGCAGTCATATACAACTTACCATTTAGGTAACCATTAATGAACATGTACAGGTGCCCTCATAGGACCAAGCATGTTGAAAATCAAGTTTGGAACTAATCAAGGTTCTTGATAATGTAAATTGTCTATTTTAAATCCTTTTAATAGGACTAAAATTCATAAAATGGTCAATAAATGCACATTATTCATACTTGTACTCATTGTCTATCATGGAAGTGCATCTACAGGTGCTTGAAAGAGGATAATCACATTGAGGGTAAGGTTTTGAGAGCTTATTAGAGACCCCATTGTTGAAAAAAATGCATTGGAAGAGAATAAAAGGGGTTGGAATGATAAAATGTCCATACATCACATATTTTTTGAAGGATGTTCATACTATTTACTTGCATATGACAATAATCACCTACAGGGGACCCTAGTAGAGGTATATAAGCCCTTGTATGGGAGGTGAGGGCATGGAAAAATCTTTAATTTGATGTATTATTATGGTTTTTTATTATATTATCCACATATTATAATAAATCCACCAGTTTTAAAGGATAAATGAGCAGTGGGGATTGGTTTTTTGGAGGTCCAAAGTGGCCAATTTATGATTATTTCCAAGTAGTGAAGTCTATAGGCCTGAGCCTTTAAGAGCCCTCACACCTAATGATGAAAATATAGATCATGATATCATATGAGGATATTTAAAATTTTTACAAGTGAGAATTAGTGACATAGATAGACCATTAAATATGGTGAGTTTATCTATTTTAGGGTCTCATGTATACCTACAATTCATACAAATAACTAAACACCCACCTACAGCTGATAATGACCCTATTTTCCAAGTTGGTACATGATTATGCCATAAATTTTAAATGGTTATATGTAGTATAAATATCATTTTATGATATATATATTTCTTAAAGGGGATTTTATACTATTTTTGGTCTCCCATTAGCATGTAGAAGTCCCTTTTCACCAAAAAATGAGAACCTACAACTGACCGTAGGTAGACAGTGAGCAAAAAAACATTGTCCAGTTGATGGTTTAGTCTAATTATGGTGAGGATGAATTAAAAACATATAAAAATTTCCATTTAAATATTCAATATAATATCATTCAATATTTTTAAGGTATAAACTATTCAAGGTTTCCTACAGATGACCCCTATTCTTCAAGAAGCACAGTCAATTGTGTGACTGTATGAAATAGTGAGCTACAAGGAGATGGTTATTTTGTAATTGGTGTGTTCCAAGCATGAATTTACATATAAAATTTATTATTTAATATATTATGAGTTTTAAATTATTCCATATACTTTTCTTAAGATTAATTCTTCCTAAACAACCTATAAGCATAAGCAAAACATAGTCTTGTGAGTTTAGGAGTATGAAAGGTATATGAAGGGTCAGGGTGTTGAATGGATATTGGATCCAATATATCATTACCATTAAAACATACATATGCATTTTAAAATGTATATGGATAAAATAAGTGGCTCATACAAGTAAAATAAGGTCTACACCAAGAAATCCTGCACACAGTCCTTTTGCTAGCAGTCTGCCTCAAATTTTAACACTATTAGATGGCCTAATCATATGATAAAAGGATAAATTTTTGTTTTTTAGGTACTCACCACGTTAATAGTCTCATAAAATATTCATTTTATCTAATATAATAGGGTAATTACCCTCTATTTTATTTTAGACATAGGGTACTTCCCTAGGGTCAAAACTGGTAGGGTTTGGAGAATAAGGTAGAAATATGAAGCTAGAAGATGTAGAGACATTTAAATTGGATTTATAAAGTTTTATGACACTAATAAAAATTGTTTAAATTAATTATATAATAATTAATCCCAATAGGGATGTCTAAACTCTTAGAGTTGTAGTCAAGCCTGCTAAGCACATGTAGGCCTAAAGGCCAAATGGAGGATCAATTTCAATTGTGACATGAGATAATCATTACCATAGATTGAGAAAATTTTATGAGGTAAAAATATATGTATATAATATATTTATATTTATTTAAAATTATAAAAAAAACTCATTTTGAGCTTTAAGGTGCAAATAAACTATTAAGCATGGTAAGGCCTAGAAGCCAAAGGGGAAGTCATTTTCAATTCTATATTTGGGAAAGCATTAAAATGTATTGGGAAATGTTTTTATGGTATTTAAAGTTATTTTAAATCTTTCACATTATATCTGATTCACAAATAATCCTTTTTTGAGCCCAAAACCAACTCAAACCTACAAGGATTAAGAGAACAAGCTCAATAGGTTAAATTTGAATACTCATATCTCTCTTGATGATTTGCATGGGGAAAAAAGAGGTTTATAGGAGTTATAATAGGTATTTAAAAATAACTTTGTGGCATTATATTGAAATTCCAACATCAAATCTACATGAAAAAACCTTAAGAGGGTGAAACTGCTTAAAACCCTTATTAAACCCTTGTAAAGACTAGTTTGAGTAAATGAGAGAGATAATGCACCAAAAAGGACCAAAATGGAATTAATGATGATTGGATGTTAAATAGGACTTATTAAATCTTCTTACCATCAAAATTATCTATATAGAATCTATACAAACATGGTATAAATAGGGTATTTTTTACCATTTTGTGTGTTTTGCAGGTTCTAGGAGTCTGAGGATGTAACCAAGTTTAAGAGGAAGATATAGAGTTATTATAACTCCCTATTTACAATTCATGTTTTTAAAAAAACTCTTAGGTATTAAAACAAACAACTTCATATTAGTCAATCAAAACTAGCATAGTGACCAAGCTAGTGAGAAGAGTAGAAAACTTCAAGTCAGGTGATTTTAAGGTGTTATTGATACTTCTAAGTCCATATAGGGTCTTGATAGTGTAATCCACTCCATTACATGTATTTTAATGGAAAACTAATGCCTTTTTGGAATCCAAATGTGTAGGGTACATGAAGAAAGAGTTTTTTAGACTATAGATGATGAAGGCTCATTCTTAGATGATTCTAGATGACTAGTCCTACAACCAATACATGGAGAGTCATGCATAAAATTATTCCAATTCACTCCAATAATCATACATATACCTAATTAGTTTTATGACTTGAAAAAAAACACTTGTGCTTCTTGAGCTTATATGGTTCATACCATATTATCTTTTCATGCACAATTAACTAATTATCTTATCCTAACAAGTGTCCTTATGAACCTTGGAATTCTCTCTCTCTCTCTCTCTCTCTCTCTCTCTCTCTCTCTCTCTCTCTCTCTCTCTCTCTCTCTCTCTCTCTCTCTCTCTCTCTCTCTCTCTCTCTCAAGTTATATAAGAACTAGCCATTTTGGCCATTTTAACTTATTCTCCACCTGAGTTGGAAAATCCTTGCTCATTTGCATGCAATTTGATCAATAAGACTACTAATTTTTACCTCTTCTTGAATATTCATAGTGTTTTCTACTTTAATGTTGGATCTTTCTTAGTGAATACTATGGATTCCTTATCATGTTATCTCATTTTCTCATCCTATTTTTAGTTGTAAAGCTTATTCTTATAGGGCATGTGAAGTGTTCTAGGAAGTTTCAAGGATTGAGTGAGTTAGTCTATTCACTAGTACCATTCAAGGCCTCTTATCTAGTTGTCATAGATTTGCACATTCATCCATAACCTCATAATGTAGATAGAGCCTTTTAATTATTTGAGAAAACATTATTATGTATATATCTTGTAATGAATTCCTAAATAGGGGTAAATTATAGACATCCAAATATATCCCCAACTACTTTTGACTAGACTTTAGACCGATTCTTACCAACCATTGTAAATTAAGCTTGTGAATCACTGAACATCCCAAATTTCCTTGTGCATCATTCATAAATGTTACAAATCATGTTGAGGCATCACTATTTGGGATATTATCATGTATGCAATAATAACCTCTCATGGATTTATCCTTAATCACCTTGTGGCATAACAACTATCAATTTGACCTATGGACCCATTAAATAGGGCACTTGATCAAATATTGAAAGATTAAAAATGCTAATCAAAATTAATTATCTAATTAAATAAGATTAAATTCCTATTTAAATTATCCATTTACAATTAATGAATATATAAAAATGGAAATTCCAAGAATCAAAATATCAAGCCTTTTCATCATTGCCTTTATAAGTTGTCAATCTCTTCCAAAATATACTAAAAATATCTAATTTGAGAGCCATGCCAGTAATTAAAAATCATAAATACATTATAAATTTTATCTCAAATGGATTTAGTCTCAACTCACCTAGGGTTAGTTAGAAACCCATTGCATGTTTAAACTAACCTTAACTCACCTTGGGTGAGAGTTAATTATTGAGGCTATAAATACAAGACCACACCTCTTAATTTCTAAACTGGGATATTATAGAGTTATTATGCAGGATTTGTTCCATAAGCCTCATGAAAGTAATGTTACCATGCCAAAATATTAAGCCAAGCATCAAATCCAAGGTTCCAAGGAAAGGTAAAGCCAACAAATCTCTATTGATGAATATTTTTTAAGCACAAGTTGAGTAAGAAAGTGTTTTTTTATATTTTTGTTATGTTTTAATATGATTGTTTATTACCTATGATATCCCTACTATCTAGGCTAGAGGTTTTAGGATTTTAGTGTGTTTATTTGAGATTTGTTTCTTTGACTAACACAATACTAACCTCCCCTTTATGTATTACTTACCCACAAGTTATAGGGTTACAATTTTGTAGACTACAAACTTGTGAAAAATAGAACAAAAAATGACAAAGAGAGTAAATAATGGAACCTTAGAAGGGTTGAAGTTGATTTATATGGAAATTTTTTATGATGTAGTGATTAATTTCTATTTTCAAATTCTGCTAATTGGGTTGACTGGTTTGACCAAGTTTGTAAAACCCTATGTGTTGAAGAAGAAATAATGAACAAAGTTGACCTATTAGATATTGTTTATTGACCTATATGCTGATAGAAGAAAATAGAAGATAGAGTCAACTTTTTAGATAGTGTATACTAATCTAGGACTAATAATAATACTATGTCAAACTTCTTGATCGAATAACCTTTAATTGATGAAGACTTGCATAGATAGAACATATTCATTTTGAAGTGATTGTGTGTTAAACTTGCACATATAAAGTTAGAACTATACCAACTAGTTCAATATAGTACTAAAAATATAGAAAAATATAAATATGAAGACAAAAATTATTTCATGAAAGAAAACCTACAAGGGTTAGATTCACATCGAGTTCACTAGAATGTATGTAAAGGAAAATGCAATTGATCTATAAATTAATCCTAGCTCAGAGAAGATAAATCCTACTTACACTTTTGATTATTGATACATTATATATTTAGGGTTATGACCAATACAGATCTTCTAAACCTATCCAAGGGATATATTACCACAATAATATTACTAGGGAGGGTTCTAAAGCCTTTGGTCAAGGAAAACTATGTAATAACCCTAACTCAGTCCTATGTTTTCATGTTCACAAATGTAAATGACAAGTAAATAAAATTCTAATCTAATGCTCACCAAAGCTTGTAGCATAAAGTGGGGGTAATAAAAATTTAAAACAAACATGCATTAAATACATATACTCATGTTAATGTATACATAATCCTAATTAACGCATGGGAGATAAGTACAAATGCATATCTATATACTCTTACAAAGGAAGAACAAAGCTAGGAATACTTACCTTTGAATATGAACCTATCAAGCCTTATTCTCTCCCTTAGATAAGGTTATTTGTAAGAGATTATTATGGTACATAAGGATGACAAGGATAAATCAGATCTAGGATACATAATCTATCTATGCATCCAAAAGACTTCTCCATAAGATGAGAACTATATCTCTAAAGAAAGTATTGAAACCCTAAGCTATGATCCTCAAGTAGAATGGTGGATAAGCAGATGCATAATATATATTTCTTCATCTTCTCTTATCTTATTAATAAATTATGAAATTAATGTGTTTATATAGATGCATATAACCCTAGTCTTTTTCAAAACTTTAGTTGATAGGGTTAGCCTAGTTGACTCTATCATTATTGATAAAATAAACATAGGTCTTGGTCTAGGTCAAGCAGGGTCTGACATAGACCTTATATGAGTTTTTTTAATTAGAGTACAAAATCGATGGGGCTAATATTGTATCATAAACTATAAAAATGATTTTAGGTTAGGGAAGGGATAATGAAGGTATAAAATGACTAAATGAGGGTGAACAAGAGGAGGCAAATCTTAGGAGAATGTTTTAGGAGATATTTGTGTATATACCAAGTGGTAGTAAAGGGACAATAATCATGTGAAGCATTAATTATTTGTCCACCCCTTTCTAGGTGCACCCCTTAAGGTATGAACTCAGAGAGATTGAGAATTGATGGGTTATTTCAAGAGAGAAAGCATCAGTAATTGATAAAGTTTGAAAATATTATGTTTATACATACTTTACTTGTTTCCCTCTTTAATTAGCCCTCAATTAGGTATCTATCCTAAAAATTGAAATTGGATCCATTGATCTCCCACACATGTCAAAAATTATAGAGATTTTTGATTAACTTTAGGAACCTACAAATCATGTTCCATGTCAAATTTGAGGGTCTAAAACTTTGTGTATGTGGGTGAACCAAGAAATGGCCAAAATCCTAGGCTTTTATAAGCATTCTCTTGTTGCCTTCAATAAATA
The DNA here is from genome assembly GCA_037957365.1 of Torreya grandis. Classification (NCBI taxonomy): domain Eukaryota; kingdom Viridiplantae; phylum Streptophyta; class Pinopsida; order Cupressales; family Taxaceae; genus Torreya; species Torreya grandis. The sequence goes on along the minus strand of JARHVA010002097.1, from coordinate 317,201 downwards.
GACTTGTAAGATATATTTAAATGTCAAATGTATGTATTTTTGGATGTGAGAAGATAGAAGACACCTTAATACAACTTATACAATATTTTACATCTATTCAGGAGGTCAAACACCCTATTTTGAGTCCAAAACCTTATAAAAATACATCATTTAATGCATCCATATAGGTGCAAGTACAATCAAATCTCATGGTATGGGTATTCAAAGAGTGAGGAATGATGTTCATGTGTTTTCAAAGGTATTTTGATGCATTTTAAGTGTTTATAAATATTATCTCTCTCATTAGGTCATTTCTAATCTTTTTAGTAGTTTGAAACATGCGTATCATCTTAATGATGATTCATAAAGCTTGAGGTCTTAACCAATCAACTAATTCCATAAATTATAAGTAGAAAAGGGATTTTATCATTTCCAATGATCTTAGGATCCCATGAAAATCCTTTAGGATGGTAACCCTATAATTATGAGGTTGACAGAGAAATAAATGAGTGAAAAGGGGAAAAATGTTTGGTTTTGATTTCAAACACCTCAGTGAGGCCTATATCACCTATATTGACCTATTTCAATAACATTATTACCATTATTATTAATCAAAACTATTACAAAATCTATTATATCATACTAGGTTTTATATCGCATCATGCACTCTTGACCCTAACAGATTATTTAAGCATTTCCTTTCTTGCCTAGTGAGTTCAAGCTCATGAAATCACCTTATAACATGTTTATCATTCTCCCAAGTCTTTCAATATTCAAACTCTCTTCAAACATGAAATTTATCCACACATTCATGTATAAGTTTTTGAGTGTTAATTTATGCCTTTTAGGTCTAATGCCATCTCCATGATATTCTCACATGCTTTCCATATGCCTTAAGGCCTCGAGTTACTCAAATTTGGCCATTTTACATGTAGGTGTCATTGGGGTATATGAATGCAATTTGAAGATATGATTTATATTTATACCACCATATGATATTATTTAAGGTCTTCATTAGTCTCTAGGGCATCCTAATTATCTATCTAAACCCTAAATCTAATGCATACATTGCATCTTCTCTTTCAATCTTGAAAACTAACTTGAATTTCTCAAGCAGGCCTGTAGGTAGCAATGTTATCTCCTTGGCTATTAGACATTGATATTTGAGACCTCCTTATTGTATTTCACCTTTATTAAATCCTGTAGTATGGATAAATACCTTATATATTCTCTCCATGACCTATACCAATATCTTAACCCTTCATATTCACCCCACAAGTATGCTTTTCCCAACTTTATTTTCTAACATGCATGTAAGTGTAATTTTTGACTTCCATGACTATATTTTAGATTTTAGGGCCTCTCCATAGATTTTTGAACATTTCAATGGCCTTTTTCAGAGTTTTTAGAGTTTTTTTGTTTTATTTTGACTCTCTAAAAACTTATTTAAAACCTTACATTCTCACAAGTATGTATCTTCTCTCTCAAATCCATCCAAGACATGACTAGGTGATCAAGGGCTTGAAAGGTTTTGAATCATTACCAAACCAAGCCTTCTCATCATTCACATAACTTAACTCTAATATCTATATCTCTCTTGGACCTTCATTACTTATATCTTCAAAACTCAATCTCTTAGTTCATAATTTATTGCATTTCACATGAAAAGAGACTTACAGGTCTACAGACCTGTATGCCTACATTTTCACTGCTTAAGACCTTTCATGATGATTTTTTTGATCTTATCGATTATAATAAGGATTAAATATTATATAAAAACACTTTTTATAAGGTTGTGATCCTCATATATATTTTATAATGTAGGGTTAGACCTTTTTAAGTCATTTTTATATAGGTAGCCTACACATAATCCTTAAGGTGAGTCATGATGTGACTTCTTAGAGAAATATTATGGAGTGACCAGTCATTTTGGAGAGATCTGAATGAAGTGATAATATGATGAAAAACATTAGATAATCACTTTTATTCATTAAACCCTATAGGAACATCAAAACCTCAAGTACAAACCTACAACTTCACCTTATGGAGGTATTTTGTTCACTCTCACATGCCACACATGCCAAAAAGATGGAAGGTAGAAGTGTGATCATGTTTATTGCTCCCTAATGAGTCTTTTCAATTACTCACTCTGCATTCACTAGCTCATTCACATATCAACCATGCTAAAAAATGATACCCTAGGATTTTATTGGAGGTTTAAGATCACATTGGAGTCTTAGTGATCATTCATAAAAGATAAGGTACCAATATAAGAAAAAATGACATAAATATAAATAAAACTAGACCCACTTCTTCTACCCATAAGCTTAGGTCATCACTTTCTCTCCTTTATTTGTACTAATCACATGAAGTTGACTATTCTTAATAATGTAGGGGTATCCCATGATGACCCCAAGTTGATTCATTTTTGGTCTTAAGTTGGAATTTTAAATGTATCATAGGTGAATTAGGTCCTAATGTGGTCTTATGAATGATCTATTTTTGTACAAGTTACATAAAATTTGAATTATGGATTTTCCCTCCAAAATGTTTTTTTTTGAAAATTTGAATCTTTTTAGCCTTGTAAAGCGATGTTCATATATTTCATCAGGGTTGACCAAGGTGTAAAACATATTAAAAAGGTTTCTAAGAGGCATAATAATATGTAAAATACCTTAATATGTGCTTTAGTATGTGGGGCATGGTCATATGGTGTTTATATTGTTAAAACATGAGAAAAGGTATGTGACTTTCATATAGCTTCTACATGGGAATAACTCCAAGATTTAGTTATGCACATTAGTAGGAGTATAGAGAGTTATATTTATAATGTTATAGATTATTAAATTTGAATATGAATAATGGATAATTTAATAAAATAGGTTTTGTATGAAGAAGATGAAGTGCGTGTAAAACTTTGCTATTAAAGAAGAATACAGACCTCAATTGTGAAAGTCATTTTGGATATAACAAATTACATGTGATGTGTTTTTGAAAGAAATAAATGGCCTTTTTTCTAAGTATTTTGAAAGTATAATTCATATTTTAGTGTTAACTCAAAGGAATAGATAAAGGAGAAACCATGCTCTTGAAGGAAAGTTATAAACCCTATTTAGGAATCTGTCTGAATTGCTTTTATAGACTATAATTTCCAATATAGATGGTATAATGACTTTTGAAAAGTGATGCCAATGTTTTTAAAAGATTTTTTAATGTGTTTTTGAGGTTAATTTTAAAAATAATCACAAAAAATACATCTAGTGCTTTGATGTATCACACACAAAACCCTATTCCTAAACTGTTCTTTATGACTGAGATAGTGTGTTAATTATTTTGAATGGAGGGGTATGAACTTAATAATGTATTATGGTTTAAAATAATATACAATTTGATTGTTATTATTTGAAATTTTATATAATCTAGTCAGAGTTTTTTAGATCTATAAATAACAAGAAAGATTCCTAGACGCAGATATCTAAAGGACTGACCCTGCTTCCTGAAGTAGCCTCTATGTAACTTAAAATTGAGTGATTGTACTAAGAAAGAAAGGATTAATAAATTTATTTTTAATAATTTTGTATATTGAGAAAATATTTGGTATGTGTTTGAAACCCTTGTTATACTTTGGTGACTTTGTAAAGATTGTTATTCATTTGAATAGATTTCAAACCTATAGATAGTCATTGGTTTGACACAGTCAAATGCAAATATGTCTTGAAATGCTTAATAGTAGATTTAAGGTACATATATAAAGGTTTGGAAACTTTTAACAGGTATATATAAACCTTATAAAACTTTTTTGGTCTTTTAAAACTCTTTAAAACATGATAAAATTGATTTGGATAATCCTTAGATGAGATAGGGTAGATAAAACTTTAAATTAGGGTTTTAAAGATATTGGGAGATTTCACTTGCCATTTTTATTGAAATTTTGTGAGAAGGTAGGTATTTAATAGGGTTAATATATTTTATATTTTTTGGAGTCATACAATAAGTGTCTATATGTTATCAAGGGACTATGTTATATTCAATCTTAAAGAGACATAATTAGGGGTAACAATGAGCTAAAGCAGTCAAGAAAAGTGGTATAGAGACTGAGTTGAGTTATGAAACTATGAGGATATATATATGTATGAAAATGGTATCTAAATCAAGAATTTTTTATCATATTGATGAAGGTAAAATTCCATACCAAGACAAAATCTTGAAAATAGGGCTAGTAGGACCATGGTAAAGTAGGTAGGGTTATGAAAAGGTTTGAAAAGAAAATTAGAAAGTGTAAGTAAGTTGATGAATGAGATTGAGACTATAAAGAGATCTTATTTAACCTCATAAAAAGAAAAAAATACTATTTAACCATATATTTCCATGTGAAATCTATAATCTTGCATAAAAAGTGATCTTGTAACCATTGTTAAGGGAGAGGAATAAGAAACAAAGGTCAAGATGTTTTCTTTGTACATGATCTACATTATTTTTGTATCAGAGCTTAGGAAAATATTTTTTGGAATGTGGAAAGGATTAATAATGTGTTGTGAATTAAATTTTAGGATAGGTAACTAGGTGCAATGCTCCATGGAGAGAGCTAGTAGGGATGATGATATGGCCAAAAATATGGTAAAATAGGTGAACCAATTGATTGCTCCATTAATGATGAGAATGGAGGCTATATAGGATTCTCTTAAGAGGAGATAAGAAAGAGGTGATGGTAGGTATCAAGGTGAACCTTTTCAATCAAAGATGGATGAGAGAGGAAATGAAGAGGTGGTATAAGAGAGACCACATGAACATGTAACAATAGTTTAATAAGGCATGGAACAAAACCATGCAAGGTAGGTTAGAAACTTTGTAGATGATAGATTGAGAAGATATGAAGGTCCAATGAGATAAAGATCAAGATAGAGATTTCAAGAGAAATGTTGGAATTATCAAAGAGAAGGACATAGGGCATCAGAGTATCCAATGAATGTTGGCAATAATATGAAACAATAGAGAGTGAGAGAGATGAATGAAGAGAGAGGACATGACAAAAATTATCCATTGTTATGAGGAGAGTATTAATGTAGTAAAACCAAAGCATAGAACCAATCCAAAGGAGGAACTTGTTTTAGAAGTATATGTAAAGCCCATGGTAAGGTATGAAATTTGGTTATTTATGGTGGTAGTAATAACAATATTATGTCATTAGAGATGGTGTAGAGTTTGAGGTTGAAAAATATCCCACATCCAGAGCCATACATAATTGCATGGGTTTATAAAGGACATTGAATATTAGTAAGTGAACAGAGTTGGGTTGAGTTTAGATAGGTGGATATAAATATAGTGTATTATGTGATATTATGCCTATATATGTGTGTCATGTGTTTCTAGAAAATCCATGGAAGTATGATATACATGCCATACCTGATGGGAAGGCAAATACATATGTTTTAAAGTAAGATGGTGAGGTATATGTACTATTACCCTTGAAAGGTGAAGAGGGAAGAAAAGATGAAAGACTTATGATGATGAGGAAATGTTGGAATCAAAATATGGAAGGTTTATGATTGGTCAAGATATGAAAGGAAGAAAATAAATTGAGGAGTGAGATAACACAATAATTCAATCATGGAAACCAAGTCCATGAAAGAGAGGACAACAAGATAGAGCTTGACATAGCAGTTGAGATGGAAAGGAGATGGTTTGTAATGAACACCAAACAAGAGAATAAGATGGAGGATAAATTGTCTAAGAAAGATACAATCCATGAAGAAGCCATGAAGGATTAAAATATTGTTTCTAATATTTTGGTTTGTGACAAAATTATAGGTATAGAGAAGGCAACAAAATAATGTATGGTTAAATGTTTGAAAAAGAATGAAGAATAAGCGAAGGATGTCCAAGAGATGCATAATATATAGTAGTCCCATGAAATAATTCATGAATAATAAATAATTCAAGAGAGTATGTATCCCATGGTTGTGTAGGAGTTAGAGATCAATCAAGATGTTAAAGAGGTATAAAAACAAACTAAGCATGTATATGAATATGAGGTAAGCAAAGGATGAGAAAAAGTAATGCAAGAGATAGAATGGGTAGCAAGGAATATTGGTGAAGGAAGATGAATGCATATTTATATTATTGGTTGATGATGGAGTGAAAAATAAGGTGGATCATATTGAAGAAGAAGAATATGGGAGTATACCTACATGGCAAGGATGAAAAGGCAGTAGATATGTTTTATTTTAACACTACTATTTCATGTGTAGGTATGAAGGTGAAGTAGAGGAGGCCTATATGTGGGACTCAAGATCATTTACACCTCTATGAGAAGTAATTGGAGGTATAAAACTTCAATATGAGTTCAATGCATGTAGGAAACAACATATACCAAGTGCATCATTCCATACATGTTGCAAAGATTCTTTAGTTTGGTAGTATGATGTAGAGGCATGAATGATGACCCAAAGTTGATTCATTTTTGGTCTTAATTTGGTATTTTAAATTTATCATGGGTGAATTAGGTCCTAATGTGGTCCTAGGAATGATCTAGGTTTGTACAAGTTGCATAAAATTTGAATTATGGAGTTTCCCTCCACAATGCACTATTTGAAAATTTGAATCTTCTTAGCCTTGTAAAGGGATATTCATGCATTATATGAGGTTGACTAAGGTGTAATTTATTTTAAAAATGTGTCTAATAGGCCTAATACTAATTAAAAGTGATTAATATGTGTTTTAGTATGTGGGTCATGGTCATATGATGTTTATATTGTTAAAACATGAGAAAAGGTATGCAACTTTCATATAGCTTCTATGTGGGAATAGCTCCAAGATTCAATTTTTCACATTATTAGGAGTATAGAGATTCCTTTTTAAAATTTTATAGATGATTCAATTTGAATATTAGGAATTTATAATTTAATAAAATAGGTTTTGTATGAATAAGGTGAAGTGTGTGTAAAACTTTGTTGTTAAAGAAGAATACAAACATTGGTTGTGAAGGTCATTTTGGATATAACAAATTGCATGTGATGTGTTGTTGAAAAAATTAAATGGACTTGTTTCCAATTATGTTTAAATATAATTCATGTTTTAGAGTTAACTCAAATGAATAGAGAAAGGAGAAACCATGTTCTTGAAGGAAAGTTATAAACCCTATTTAGGAATCTATTTGAATTACTTTTATAGACTGTAATTTCCAATATAGATGGTATAATGACTTTTGAAAAGTGATGTCAATGTTTTTAAAATACTTTTGAATGTGTTTTTATGTTAACTTTGTAAATAATCACAAAGGTGTTTAGATGTATCATACATAGAACCCTGTTCCTGAATTGTTCTTTATGATTGAGACAGTGTGTTAACTATTTTAAATGGAAAGGTATGAACTTGACTATGTATTGTGGTTTAAACTAATATAAAAGTTTATTTTTATCATTTTAAAGTGTATTTACTCTAGTTATATATTTTTAGATCTATAAATAACAAGAAAGCTTCCTAGACATAGATATCTAAAGGATAGACCTTGTTTCTTGAAGTAGCTTGTATGTAACTTGGAATTGAGTGATTGTTCTAAGTAATAAATGATCAAAAAATTTATTTTTAAGAATATGGTATATTGAGGAAAGATTTGGTATATGTTTTAAACCATTTTAAGACTTGGTGACCCTACAAAGATTGTTATTCTTTTGAACAGATTGTAAACCTATAGACAATCATTGGTTTGACACAATCAAATGCAAATATGTCTTAAAATGCTTAAAAATAGATTAAAGGTATGAATATAAAGGTTTTGTAACTTTTAAAAGGTCTATAAAAACCTTATAAAACTTTTTTGGTGTTTTTAAACTCTTTAAAATTTGATAAAATGGATTTGGATAGCCCTTAGCTGAGATAGGGTAGATAAAACCCTAGAATTAGGATTTTAAAGATATTAGGAGATTCCACCAACCATTTTCCTTGAAATTTGGTGAGAATGTAGGTATTTAATATGGTTAATATATTTTCTAGTTTTTGTATTCATACAATAATTTTCCATACATTATCAAGGGACTATGTTATATTCAAGCTTGAAGAGACCTAATTAGAGGTAATAGTGAGCTAAAGTAATCAAGAAAAATGGTATAGATATTGAGTTGAGTTATGAAACTATGAGGATAGATAGATGTAAGAAAAATGTGTCTAAATAAATAATTTATTATCATATTGGTGAAGTTATTAATTCTATACCAAGACAAAATCCTAAAAATAGGGCTAGTAAGACTGGTAAAGTAGGCAGGATTATGAAAAGGTTTAATAAGAAACTTGGACAGTGTAAGTAAGTTAATGAATGGGATTGAGAATATAAAGAGATTTTATTGAACCTGATAACAAGAAAAAATACTATTGAAACCATATATTGACATGTGAAATCTATAATCTTGCATAGAAAAGTGATCTTGTAAGCATTTCTTAAGGAATAGGAATAAGAAAAAAAGGTCAAGATGTTTTCTTTGTACATGCTCTACATTAGTTAGTCTGCCAAAAAGTTGGAGGTTCTGATGCAAATTTTGGTTTCTCAAGACTTGTACAAGATTTTTATCCATGGAAATGATTTTAAGAAGGTGAATAGACACTTTGAAGATGTTTTTTGCTAGATATGGATCCTCTAAGTCTGTACTTGTGTCTGAAACTTCCTTCTTTAGAGTGATTATATTTATTTTATAAATTGAACATGAAAAAAAGACTATGATATGACATTTTTGACATATATTCAAGTTAAATAACTACTTCAAAAGCTTTGACAAGTATTATTTATGGATATTTCATCTTTATTAGATTTTACATGAGTTAGTATTCGTTACATACACCTTTCTCTTGCATGACACTTACCTTAAACTCTAAAAAATAACATTAACTTCTCAAAACATTTATAACATGAACATGAAAGGTGGTTAAAGAGTGAGATGACTTTGAGAGATGCTTTTTAACCTTTGATATCTTTTGTATAAACTTTATCACATCATGGTATGGATAGACTAACACAAGACTTAAGAAGGATAATTTTCTTAAACTTGTCAACATAACCCTAAAATATGTTAATAAGACCTTAAAAGGACCATTTTAAGAACTTAAAAGGAATATAATGGCTATGAATAAGGTTATAAAACATGACAAGTCAATTTTTTTTTTGAACCTAGTCTATGGTAGCCAAAATTTGGATAACATTTTTGGCAATCTCTTATGAATGCTTATTTTTTAAGCATATTAGAATGAATGCCTAGTCCATCCATTGGGAATGGAGTCATATCTCAGTAAAATTGGGAAACAATATTACCTTGAACAAGATGAAAAACTAAAAACACCTCCCAACACACAACACACATAAACAACCAAAGTATAATAATATAAAATAAATTGACACTTGTGCTAATAAAGTACTTAGGGAATATAAGACATAATCAATATTCTATACATAGCTAATCTTAGCATATCCTATTCATATAGGATCAAATCAAAATCTCTTGAGGTCACCATACTACCATGAAATCATATTATCATATGATGAGTAGAGTCCAATCAGGTATTGTTCATGGAGTGAGAGATTCCACATACATTTAGAGATGTTAGCATGCTCATAGTCTCTTTGACCAGTAATCAGACCTTATTGATTCATTCCCTTTTTCATTAATTGACTATGTGAGTCAAGAACAAAATCATAGTCATTCAAAACTTGTTTATTGGGATAAATAATCTCATTTCTATCTCATCAAAAGGTTGGTTCTGATTAAGCTAAACAATCTTAGATGGATCATGTGGTATGTTTGTAGGGTTGGTTTCAAGGAGAAGTGCATCTTGTTTCTTAAGATATTGAGTCCAATATAGCTTAATTTACTTTTCTAAGAGTGAACAAGTACCTAAAAATGGATTGAGAGGTTAATAAACATATTTAATAATATCAAACAAGTCATCCTCAAATGAAGTATCCTTATAGAATGGCAAGCTTGAAGAACTACCTTCTTCTTGCTAAGTGATTTCCTCGACAAAACTATTTTCTTCAATCTAAATAAGACCATATAATATCTCTATAATAATTTAACCTACTCTTTGAACTTCAAATAATTCCTCCAATTTAACTTCACCTAGTTCTAGTTCAATTAGTCCTTCTTCAAGCTTGATAAGAGCTAACATAGAGGTAGTCACAACATAATTTGAAAAATAATTAGAGATTTTACCTATTTTACCATTCTCTTGGGATTAAAAATAATGTTTTTCCACCTATAATGGATCTTTAGAAGCTTCCTCTTCTATATTAATAACTTGATCATCTTGTACTCCATCAGGGGTACCTTTATCTTCAACTTCAAAGGCTAATTTACATCTCTTTTCACTAAGAGGTGATCCAATGATAATTTATTCATCCCATTAACTTATAGTGTCCTCTTTTTAAACTTATTGATAGTGACATACTACTATAAATTGGATTTATTCCTTAAAGAGGGGTTGATCATCTTCAAAAACTAATTTTGAGATCTCATGATAAATGAGCTTGTCTTTCTCTTCCCTCTATTTACTAATGAATCCCTCTATCTTTGGAATGTGTTTGCATTAAAATTTCTTGAAAATTTCTTCAATATTCATTAAAATTTTCATTTTAATTGATTTCAAAGATGATAAGTCTTAGGTTCTTAAATCTTCTCAACAAGGATTTATTGTTTGCCTTGGATTCCTTCTTGAATTGGTTTCCAAGATTGGAAGGATTTAGGCTCTTAAGGAGGGATGGGAGGGGCTTGAATAGGTTTATATTATTCCTTGATCTCAAATCCTCAATCTAAGATTGTTCCACTTTGTTTATCCCATGATTTCACCACTTGATTCTAAATTAGAGTATTAAAGGAATCATTAGGGGGTTTTGAAGAAGAGGAGTGGATTTTTGTGCCAAGATAGCATCATTAGTTTTCCTCCAAGTAGTAATCAAACTCTCCAATTCTAATTTGTCTTGATTCTCAAATCTTTCAAAAATAAACTCTTTATTCTTTTGAATGTTCTCTTGGATTTATTTCCATGATGGGAAGGCTTGAAGGGTATGTGAATGGCTTGGAATGATTTTAGGATCACTTGGTTTGATCTTTTGAAGAAGAATCAGTGGAAAAAAATAAGGATGAGGTGGTATATGATGTGTCACATGAGGATAATAGTATTGAACTTATTTCCCTTCATGAACTATTAGCTTATCCTCTATGCCTTGAATTATGCCACTTATGTCTAGCATGTCACTTATTATTCCTTACCAATTTTCTCTCTCAATAGGTACCCCCTCTCTCTTTATTAGCTGTGATGAGTCTCTCACGTTTTGAATGAGATGACTATGAACACTTTGGCCATACCTCCTTTTTGTGTTGAGCCCTACCATATACACATTATATCCCAAGAGAGTTTGCTTGAAACTTGAGATAGATTAATTTGAAAAGTGGATATGTTGATTAGGGGTATCATGGTCTTGAAAAGGATGATTAGAGGGATGAAAAGGCTGCCAAAGAGGTGAACTATCTTGGCATGAATATTGAGGTAAATAAGGAGGGTAATACTCTTGATAACAAGGTTGATAAGAATCAACATACTACTGATAAGGGTCAATAAACTACTAACAAGGATCAACATGAGTTTGATATAGCTCATCAACTTATGTGAAATATAAAAAAAAATCCAACTCAGCCATGAAACCTCATGTGAAAGTTAGAAATGAAATAAAACTTACTTTAAAATTTACTTGGGCTACTATAACTAGCTAAATACATTTGGAGTCACCATTGATGTGTTTTGAACTACCTCTAAAGGTTGGTGCATTGAAGAGAAACACCAAAAATATTTCAATTGATTATAAATATCATCCCACTGGGCATGATAGAATTATTATAACTCAAATTTTCACCCTTGAGAGGGTGTTTCAAGCCTTCTCAACTTGAGCTATGAAATGGGATTGATCATAGGTTGTGGGTTACCTTTAGGTGGACCAAATCTCTAGATTATAGGGATAGTTCCCCTTTATGCATCAATTAGGCTCTATTACTATACTAAATTACAAATGAAAAGGGCTAAGGATAACATGAAATTAAACATAACTAAAGGGGTGATATAACAAATTAGTTGATCACTACCAACTAACTGCATGTGCACATGTACACCAAGAGACTAACCTCAGCATACACTACTCATAATCTAAATATCTCACATAAGCACTTCAATGTGGAGGTTGTGATA